>ML095549.1:25202-51741 GCA_003697995.1 Taxidea taxus jeffersonii
ACCACTCTGGAAAACAGCATGGAGGTTCCTCAAAAAGTTGAAAATATCGCTACCTTATGACCCAGCAATTGCACTACCGGGTATTTACCCTAAAGATACAAACGTAGTGATCCGAAGGGACATGTGCACCTGAATGTTTATCGCAGCAATGTCCAGAATAGCCAAACTACGGAGAGAACCTAGATGTCCATCAACAGATGAATGGATAAAGAAAGTGGTATATATGTACAATGGAATACTATGCAGCCATCAAAAGAAATGAAATCTTACCATTTGCGATGACATGGATGGAACTAGAGCGTATTATGCTTAGCGAAATAAGTCAACTGGAGAAAGACAACTATCACATGATCTCCCTGATATGAGGAAGTGGAGATGCAACGGGGGTGGGGGTTAAGGTGGTAGGAAAAGAAAAAATGAAACAAGATGAGATAGGGAGGGAGACAAACCAAAAGAGACTCTTAATGTCATAAAACAAACTGAGAGGGGTTGGGGCGGGAGAGGGGTTGGGAGAGGGTGGTGGGGTTATATTATATGTTTAAATAAAAAAGCTTAAAGAAAATATATAAACACACACACACACACACACAAAAACTCTAAAGACCATATATGACAAACTCATAGTTAACATCTGTGTCAATGGTACAAAGCTAAAAACGTCTTCCTTAAGTTTAAGAACAAGACAAGTATGGCCACTCTTGCCACTTTTGTTTAATATAATATTGGGAGTCGTAGCCAGAGCTAGAAAAAGAAATAAAAGGCATCCATATTGAAAACAAAGAAGTAAAACTGTCACCATTTGCAGATGATAGGATACTATATATAGAAAACCCTAAAGACTTTACCAAAAAAACTGTTAGAACTAAAAAATGAATTCAGGAAATTATAGGATGCAAAATCAATATACAAAACACATTACATTTTTATACACTAGCAATGAGCTATCAGAAAGAGAAATTAAGAAAACAATCCCCTTTACAACTGCATCAAAAAGGATAAAATCCCCCCCCCAAAAAAAACCACGTGCAATGTATGGCCAAGGAAGCAGGAATATATAGTGGGAAAAAAAATAGTCTCTTTAGCAAATGGTATTGGGAAAACTGGACAGCCAGATACAAAAGAATGAAACTGGACCACTCTCTTACACCATGCAGACAAATTGACTCAAAATGGCTTAAAGACTTAACTTAAGACCGAAAGCCATAAAACTCCTAGAAGTAAACATAGGTGGTAAGATCCTCAATGTTAGTGTTGATGATATCTTTTTGGATCTGAGTCCAGAAGTAATAGCAACAAAAGCAAAAATGAACAAATGGGACTACATCAAACTGAAAAGCTTCTACATAGTAAAGGAAACCATCAACAAAATTAAAAGGCCACCTACTGAGGTATGGCCCTGGGTGAATATGACACCTCCTGCCCTCTGTGGTATAGGCGCCAGGTAGGGTGGGCCGCAGGTGGGCTCCATGGCCCTGAAAGAGGAGCACCCAGGCCACGGAAAAGCAGTGGCTGTTTAGCTGCTGAGTTTTTCCTGCTTCTGCACATCGTTGGACATAGTATGTGCTCCTAAATCTAAACCCTCACCTCTGCAGCCCAGTCTTTCCTCCCTCCCATCTTTTTGAAACATTGGTGTTTCTTTCTTTAAAAAATAAAAATTAATAAAAAATAAAAAATAAAAATTAAAGGCAACCTTTTATTTATATGGCAAATATAAAAATAAAAAGAATAAAATTTTTATTCTTATAAAATAAAAAATAAAAGGCAAACCTTTTATTATATGGCAAATTATATCCAATAAAATGTCAATATCTAAAATATATAAAGAATTCATACAACTCAATAACAATAACAACAAATCAATCTGATTAATAAATGGACAGAGGATCCAAATAGCTAAAGAAGACATACAGATAAATAGGTAAAAGCTCAACATCATTCATCATCACGGAAATGTATCAGGGAAAACCACAATGAGATATCACCTCATACTTGTTAGAATGGCTATTATCAAAAAAACAGGAAATAGCAAATGTTCATGAGAATGTGGAGAAAAGGGAACCCTTGTGCACTGTTGGTGGTAATGTAAATTTGTGCAGCCACTGTTGAAAACATGGCTATTCCTCAAAAAATTAAAAATAGAACTACCATATGATCCAGAAATTCTGTTTCTGGATATTTATCTGAAGAAAACAAGGATATGAATTTGAAAAATTGCACCCCCATGTTCATTGTAGCAGTATTTACAATAGCCAATGTATAAAAACAACCTAAACATCCTTTGATGGATGAATGAATAAAGAAGATGTTATACACACACACACACACACACACAATGTATATACTACTAAGCTATAAAAAAAAAAAGAGAAATCTTGCCATTTGCAGTAGCATGAATAGACCATAAGGGCATTTTGCTAAATGAAATAAATCAGAAGAAGAAAAATACTGTATGATTTTGTTCATATCTGGAATCTAAAAAACAAAACGGGCACATGGGTGCCTCAGTCAGGTAAGTGTCTGCCTTTGGCTTGGGTCATGATCCTGGGGTACTAGGACAGGGCCCTGCATCAGGTGCCCTGCTCAGCGGGAAGCCTGCTTTCTCCCTCTTCCTCTGCTGCTCACCTGCTTGTGCTCTCTCTGTCTGTCAAATAAGTAAATAAAATCTTTGAAAAAAAAAACATATGAATAAACAAAATAGAACAAAACTTGTAGACACAAAGAACAAATGAGTAGTTATATAAGAGGAAGAAGGTTCAGGATTGGGTGAAACAGGTGAAGGGGATTGAGAGCTACAAACTTCCAATTATAAAATAAGTAAGTCATGAGGATGTAATGTACAGCATGGGGACTCTAGTCAGTCATACTGTATTTCAAACTTGAAAGTTGCTAATAAAGTGAATTTAAAAAGCTCTCAATAGGAGGAAAAAATGTAAATTTATATGCTGACAGATGGTAAATAGACTTAACATGGTGATAATTTTGCAGTGTATATAAATATGAAATCATTATGTTATATACCTGAAACTAATATAATGTATCTCAATTATACTTCAATTTAAAAACTCAAGTTGATACAAAGTGTATCAGATGGTGAGTTTTGTTGTGGAGAACAGTAAAAAAAGATAATGGAGAGAAAGAAGTGGAGTATGAAAGAGGTTATTGTTTAAATAAAGAAGTCAGAGATCTCCCTGTAAAATGGAAACTATAGGGGTGCCTGAGTGGCTCAGTTGGTGAAGCATCTGCCTTTGGCTCAGGTCATGACCTAAGGGTCATGGGATTGAGCCCCCTGCACATCATACATCAGGCTCCCTGCTCAGTAGGGAGCTCTCCCTCTGTGCTCTCTCTCTCTCTCACTCTCACTTTCTCTCTCTTGCTATCTCTCAAATAAATAAAATCCTTAAAAAATAAAATAAAATGGAAAGTATAATTTTTGCCTTATAATGTTGTAAAATGTCAGATAAAGTATTCAAATCTCTGCGCTGAGCAGAGAGAAAACTTATCGTATTTTATAGATGAGAAACAGATATGGATTAATGAGGTTAAGTTTACTCAGTTACTGCTAATTTGGCAGAGTTGGGATTTGAACTGGAGTTTTCTAAGTCTAGAATCTGCGAGCTTCCCATTTCATCTTGCTGCTGTGCTGTTTCCCATAGGTATTTATCACACTTGGACAAACACTGAAGATAATATTTGTTTGCAAGTAAACCTAAAATAAATGCTTATTTTTCATTTTCATTACATGATATTTGTGAGGCTGTGGTACAGTATGGGTGTGTAAAATGGTATAGCCATTCTGGAAAACAGTTTGCAGTTTCTGTAAAAAACTAAACAAACTTGTTTCATGTGACCCAGCAATCACATTCCTGTGCATTTACACTAGAAGAATGAAAACCTCAATCTCCACAAACATGCACACGCACACACACACACACACACACACACACAAATGTGTATATGATTGTTCATGGCAGCTTATTTTCAACAGTCAAAAACAGGAAACTACTATATTGTCCTACAGTCATTGAAGGGGTAACCTTCAAGGGCTGTTGTACATCCATACAATTGAATGCTACTCAGCAATAAAAAGGAAAAAAATGATTGATATACACAACAACTTTGGTGGATCTCAAGGACATTATGCTGACTGGAAAAAAAAACAAATTCAAAAGATCACATACTATATGATTCCATTTTTATGACTTTCTCAAAATGACAATATTATAGAGAAGAAAAACAGAGTAAGTGGTTTACAGGGGTTAGGGATAGTGGAGGTTCAAGGGATGGATATGACTATAAAAGGAGATATTTGTAGCAATGGAATAGTTCCATACCTTGATTGCCATGGTGTTTATAGAATCTATCAATTTGATAAAATGATGTAGAACAATATGCACAACTCATACCAAGGTCAATTTCCTGATTTTGACATTGTACTCTAGTTATGTAAGATGTACCATTGGGTGAAATTGGGTGAAGGGTATGTGGGACCTCTTTGTACTGCCTTTGCAATGTCCTGTGAATATGTAATTGTTTAAATCGAAAGTTATAAGAAATCCATATTGTATTTTTTCTTTCTAGAAGTTCTACTTGAGTATTTTCATATCTGCTTTCACCCTACTTTTATTTTTATAAATATGAGTATTTTCTATTCTGTACCTGATAATTCTAATATCTCAAGTTTTATGTGTCTGTTTCTATTGCCTGATAGTTTTTCTGGTTCTTATTCATGGCACTTTATTTCTGATATGTTTTGTGGTCTTTAACTCTGAGATATTCATTTTCCTTAGAACTTTATTTTTTCTAGTTCTTCAAAGTCTGGATTGAAATCAAGGTCTTCCAGAATGAATTTCTATTTGCTTCTTCAGTCTTCTGGGAGTGGTACCAAATGTGGACTATGTTAATTTTACTTTTCCACCTAAGGTTTTTGGACCATATAAGTAGTATGAATTTAAACCATGAACTCTACAGAAGACTTTCTTATGATTGTGAATTCTCAGATGATAGTTCATGTTACTGTCATCTAATAGCAGGGTCAAGAGAAGCAAGTTTTCTATCTCCTCTGTGGCTAGGTTTGACTTTCCATTCACCCTTCTTCGATGGTTGTGGTCCTTTTGGACCCCATTTATATGTGTGGGATGACTTGCTGCGAACTTCACTTAGAATGATGTTGGTTCTGTCTTCCATACCTTGTGCAGTTGTGAAAGGAAGAAGCTCAAAATTTGCAAGTTTTGGCAAAAACCCAAGGTTTGGTTGAAAGCCATTTTGGCATGCCCCTTCCCGCTTGTCCATCTCTTCTGTCCCCAGTTTTGGTTTAACTCTTTTTGAAGGGAGCTCCCTTAATTCTCTACTTTATTCAAGCACAATGGTGATGACCTTTCCATTTTATCCAGCATTTTAGTGTGTCAGTAGAGAGGGTGATTCATGCTATATAATCTGACCTACAGCCTGACGTGGGTCTTAAAAATTTCTTTTCTTACATGGGTTTTTAAAATTTCTGTTTTGCAGTCTCTAGTCTTCCAGAAAATACCACACCCATAAACGCCCCCCACAACCCCATGAGTCACAAAGCAATGTTTTTGTTCTGTTCAGTTTTGTTTCAAATTCTAACTTTTCCTTGTTCAAATTTTGTGCTCCTAAAAAGTGAAGCTAGATGATTTCTTTTGAAGATGAAATGGATATCCATGAGAAATGTGTAAAATATCACAGTGACAATTCGAAAAAGATTTTTAAAGAGGTTGATATGAGCATAAACAGATTTCATGACAGGCATATCTGAATACAAAAACCTTTGCTCGCTTTCATACAGACTTATAGAGTGCATTTGCACCACCAACAGAATAAAGCAACAAGGAATCTCTGGCTTCACCATGACCAGGAAGGTAAATGAGGACCAAAGTACCATTATTTATATCTCTCTGGAAGTATTGTACCTATGATTTCTCCAAGAGGCAAATGTGGAATAACATTTCTTAACAGGAGAATCCAGCAAATTTATTTGCTTCTCTGGATTATTATCTAGGATAAGCCTCTAACCTGCAATAAGCACTGAGGTTGGATTTAATTGAAGGTGAAATGAATTACCATTAAGCCCTTCAAGAAGGGAAAAAACAGCTTCTAATGTAGCTCAAGTCTTTGCTTCTGTAAATCTTTCTTTTAAAAGAGTGGGAGTTTGATTAATGTCTTTATTAAAATGGTCTCCCCTTCTTGTAAGAAAAAAAAGGGAGTTTATTCATGTTTCAGAAGAAAACAGATTGGACTACCTCTCCTTTTGCTTTCTTCCTTTTGCCTGACGTACATAGCTACTTCTTGCTATCTGCTAGAAATTTGATTTAGTGAAACTAAAAATTCTCTTTTCTCTGAGTTTTAGAAGGTCTTGGAAGATTTGCTAAAGTTTACCTGATTGGAAAATACATATTGACATTACATAGGCCTTTCATTTACTTCATTTCTAGTCATAAATCTGTTCTTGCTCTGAATCCACTCTTTCTCCTGGCACAGGTCTCTGATAGCACATATCAGAGGGCACTTCCTGGTATTTGTGCATCCCCTCTCTCTCTGACAAAAATTAGCATTTGTTTGATAAAAGACAATGATAATGAAAAATAAGCTGTTGCGAATAGTAGTACACAAAGCAGAAAGGGAGGGCATGCGTAGACTTTGAAAGAATAAGCAAATTGTGGTGGATATGTTATTTAAAACTCCAGCCAACTGAAAAAACATTTTTATTAAAGCATAGTTGAGATACAATATTTTATTAGTTTCGGGTATATAACATGGTGGTTCAGCATTTATATACACATTATGGAATCATGACCACATATGGTTACCTTGCCACCATACAACTTTATTATAATATTATTGACAATATTCCCTATGCTATACTTTACAGCCTGTGACTTATTTATTTCACAGTTGGAAATTTAGGCTTCTCTTTTCCTGTTTCACCCATCCCCACATTTCCTGTCAAATTTTGTTGGAATGAAAGACTGAACTGAGAGATACTGAAAAAAGAATTTATAATTGGCAACCTGGAAATAAATCAGAAAACAGTGATTCAAAAACATAAGACATGGATTAAGGCTGGATGATATAATAATTATTATTAATAATAATAATTAACATGTATTTTTATAGGATTTACTACACATAATTTATAAAGTGCCCCCCAAGTTAATGTGTTCATGAGATAGTTACTTAGAAAACCTAGAACAAGCCAAACACGAAGAAAGTAAAGAAGAGTTGGAAAAGGTAGTAAGTAAAAGGATGGTAGAAAATCATTGTGAAGGGAAATTTTGCCCTCTATTTAAATCACAGCTCTGAACAAATCATATCAAGGTAAAATATCCTCTTAAGGCCCTCTATTGCCAACAGGGTAAGTTAACAATCCTTCATGAAGCAGACGAAGGTATAAAATCTCTTTTCATGTTACCATTTTAGTCTCATCTCAAAACATTCCTCCCATCTCAAAAACGTAGCATCCAGCCACACAACTGCTCTACCAGTTGATTCCAGAATAGGTCATGCTTTTCCTGTTTCCCTTGTTGTGTTGTTTTTGTTTAATTGTAAAAGTAATATAGCCTTGTGAAAAATTCACACTATATAGAAGAAACTACAATTTGAAAGTATAAATTTTGGTTCTTCTCCAACATCCTCACCCAACATAATTATCCAGAAACAACCATTTCTGGCTATCAACAGATTGTTGGATGATTTTTCTATGCATATAAAATACATGTGATAAATAAAAAGTACTACAGTAACCCTAACCCAATATAATATATAATATAATATGCAATACAATATACAATGTGCATTTCATATATAATATACATTTCATAGAAATATGAAATATGTATTATATGAAATGTATATAACATATATATCCTCCAAATAAGACCAAGCCTTTCTGCTGCTACCATAAACTGATCTCACTGAAATGTCATATTTCAAAAAAGTCCAAATTTAACGTCCTAAAACATTGAATTCTAATGTGTGCTTTTACTAAAACCTCTTGAATAGAGAATGGGGAGTAGGGAATAACACCCCAGTCAACACATATACAAACAGCAAAATTTCCAAGAATTCTACTTTATACAGTTCTCTCCCACCAAGCCACCTTTATTTCTTATAAACTATAGCCTCCCTATTTCTTTTTTCTCTGGGTAGTGTCACACTCCACCCCATGTGAATCAGATGAGAGTTTCTAAGCTAGTCTGAGTTGTTATTTTCTCCCATTATCATTGGACAGCTCTACAAAGACCCAGGATCTGAGAGACACAAACAAATAAAAATCCTCCTTAGGAGGGGGAAAGGATTGTGGGAGAGGGGAAGGGATGGATTATATATTTATGTTTTTGTATATGTATATATGCATATGTATATATGTATCAAAGTTGTATGTGTGTGTATGAGTTTGTGTATATACACACACATATATAATAATTAAGATTATTCTATATTCTGTAATGTGATGTTTGATGTTTTGCTTAGCAACCTTTCCAAGTTAGTATAGATAGATCAGACTAATTTTCTGAAAGTATTATATACTTGATGTATTACCCTATGTAGAGGAACAATAATTATTTAACGTTTTTCTTATTGGTGGACATTTAAGTTTTCATTTAAAAAAATGTTTACAGTTATAAACAGTTCTACTTCGTTGCACATATATTTTGGTTCTCTATTCTTTTGGACCCCTGTTCAGTTTGTTCTCCTACTAGTTCTATATGGTAAAACCTCTGTAATAGGAGGCTGAAAGATATTTCTGTTGTCTGAATTTCCATTAAAGTTCCCAGACTGAGGACAGCAGGTATTAAATATCCTCCATTCTAACATCGGGACCAAGATACTGCCATTCTCTCGGGGTTTAACAAGAGGTAGACCCTCATCCCACTGACCCCAACCAACCCATAAAGAAAGCTAAATGATTTGCAGAGAGCTCACTAAAGAAGTATATTCCATAAAGGAGGCAAATTTTAAGATTTTAGCAAATTATTAAACTAGTGAGGTATATTCAGGAATTTCTCGTGCTCTGGCTTGATTTTTTTTTAAAGATTTTATTTATTAATTTGATAGACAGAGATCACAAGTAGGCAGAGAGGCAGAGAGAGAGAGGAGGAAGCAGGCTGTCCGCAGAGCAGAGAGCCCGATGCGGGGCCCGATCCCACGACCCTGGGATCATGACCCGAGCCGAAGGCAGCGGCCTTAACCCGCTGAGCCACCCAGGCGCCCCTTGATTTTTAACTATATATCTGGTCTTCTTAACCTGGATGGGTTTTTTCTGAACCTGCAGAGAGCTTCTCTGCCTCAGCACAAGGCAAGCTGAAAATATTTGGAAAACTGCTCCTGACCAATGACTCTCTGGTACTTGTGTATAAGTACTTTAACTCCTTTGCATCTCATTTAGATCTTTGAGGCTGATGTTTTTTATCAGCTCCTGAGTTTCCCCAGCCCCAGTTGCCCACTGATGTAGTTTTCTTAATTATATATCATATATTGGGTTCCTTTCTTTTTCTAAAGATTTTATTTATTTGTCAGAGAGAGAGAGAGAGTGTGTGTGTGTGTATACATGCAGGGGGAGTGGCAGGCAGAGGGAGAAGCAAGCTCCTCACTGAGCAAGCAGCCAGTTGCAGGGCTCAATCCCAGGACCCTGAGATCATGACCTGAGCTGAAGGCAGATGCTTAACCGACTGAGCCACAAAGGTGTCTCTATTGGGTTCCTTTCTTTCTTGGTCTCACTTCCCTTCTCCGCTGCCAGTGTTTCCTGGGATCACCTTACAAATATACTGCTTGTACTTGAATCCTTATCTCAGGGTTTTCTTTGAGAGAACTCTACTTAAGACATTAGGCTGTTAGGGAAAAACAAAAACAGAGATTGGTAACTCACTCTCAATTGCTTATTTACAGAGCTGCAAAACTCATAACCCTGTAATAGCACAGAATATTTCTGTGGGTATTTCTTAGGAGAGTTTGAGATTGGTCCCATAGGATTTTAGGGCATATATCATAAAAAACTTTGTAATTTGCTTCTTGGTGACTTCCAAAAGCAAGACACTGGCTAGAGTAATCTATGATGTCTGGGAGAAAAGAAGAAAGCTAATATAGAAAAATTGAATGGATCAAGTACTCACCATCCTCGCTGTAGGATCATGGGTCAGGCCTGAAATGGATGAAGAAAGGAGGTTTGATTTAAACGTGATATTACAGTTCTGATTTATACTACTTTAGGCTTCATTTATACCTTTTAAGATTCTAAAGCAATCTACAGTTACTGGAATTGTTCTCAAAGTTGAAAGGGAGTAGCCTTACATATCAAAAAGGGGTAGAAAATGAGATCTTGGCCAAATGCTTTAAGTTAGTGGACAGGAAAAATAAAGTCATTTTTTTATCTGTACTTTAGAGTTCAGACTGTTGAATATATTAGTTACATACATCTCCTATATCATTCTGTCCCACCACTTGTTAGCTAGGTGAACTTGGGCAAATTTTTAACCTCTCTACACTTTAGTTTATCTATTTATTTGTTTGTTTATTTATTTACATTTTTAATTGAAGTTTAGTTGACACATAATTTTATATTAGTTTCAGGTATACAACATAGTGATTCAACAATTACATAAATTACAGTATGTTCACGACAATAATTAAGTTACCATCTGTCACCACACAAAGTTAGTACAATATTATTGACAATATTCCATGTACTATACTTTTCATTTCTCTGATTTATTTATTTTATAACTGGGTATCTGTACCTCTTAATCCCCTTCACCTATTTTGCTTGTTCCCTCCTGCTCCAGCAACCAGTAGTTTGTTTTCTATATTTATGAGTCTATTTCCCTTTGTTGTTTTTTTGTTTAATCCTCAAAAGGCTGTTAGGTGATGAAATAAGATAGACTAAGTAAAACACTTAGACTGATATTTGATAGGTGCTCAGTAAATGCTGGCTAGTGTTACTATTATTCTGACTCCCTACAAGTGGTATCATCCATTTGGTTTAAAACCACAAACTCATGCTTTGACTTCTCCCTCAGCCTTATCCTAAACATATGTAAGTAATTTCCTTGCTTCATAGAATCTATCTTCATAGTTACTCCCAAATCCACTGTTCCTCTTTCATGACTACTGACATTAAGTTAGTTTTTGGCATTATTAGTCACCAAAGTTTTTGAATATTCTCTTTCTTGCTTTTCAGCCCACCTCCAAACTCCTTATCTTCCAAACAATTCTATAGACAATGTTCAAATTAGTTTCCCAAAGGACTCCTTTGATCTTGGCTTCCCCTTGCTAAAAAAAAAAAAAAACTCCTTCCCTATTATAGAATGAAATTCAGATTCTTAATATTAGAAGTACTGCATAATCTGATCATATCTTATATTTCTGTTTCTTCTATTGCTATCATGTGTATATTTTTCCTCCTTTCTACTTGGCTAAAATGTACTACTTGCTCTTTCTGGAAAACACCCCACACTTTATTGTCTTTGTTTTTCATAATGCTACTCCTGCATTCTAGAATATCCTTCCCTCTCTCTCTGGCCTGTCAAGAACTAGCTACCCCTTTAGGTTTATATTATAGGTCACCTGATTTTTTTGATTGTTTGTTTGTTTTTACCTTAAATATTTCTTGTGGAGCAGATCTAGGGATGGGTTCTCTATGTTTTATGGGACATAGTTTCTCACAGACCATTATTTTAAAAAAACCTTTCCTTTAAAACAAAGAATGAGTGTAAACGTGGACATTTTAGGCCATCTAGGAAACTGTTGGAAAATATTTTTAATTAGGTGGGAATTTTACCACATATCAGAGAACGCTGGTGTGGGCAGCAAACTGTAATTACAGATGTCAAATATATTGGTCGCAGCTTCTCTAAATAGCTGAATTAGCTCTGTTGTTTATGATTTGATACCTTTAACTATCATATAAATATTGACTGTTTAGTTGTCTTTGTTAGCTGGTATTAACATAAGAATGGCTTTTGGTAAAAACTCAACAAATTTTCGCTGATTGGAAAAAAAAGTCACCTGTTTAATGGAGCTTTCTCTGATCCCTGAAAGTATATGTGATATTTTTATCTTTTGAATTGCTTCCATGAGTACATCTTCCATGGCTACATGTTGTATTCATGATTACATTGTGATTATTAAGCACTTTTCTTGTTCTTCTAGATTGTGAGGTCCATAAGTGCAAGAATATCTAAATCTTTGTGTATTCCTTTTTGTGTTCAATCAATGCTTTGAAGCCTTAATTTTAATGCCTGCCATATAAAGTCTAAATTGTGGTCATAACTAAGCCAAGTAAGGTAAATTCATGTTAGACTAAATTCCATCCTAAGGATAGTGGAGCATTTCAAACCCTTTAAGAAACAAAGCAGACCATTTATATACAAATACTTGGATTGGATTCTGTTAAGCCTTCATCCCTAGTTTGATTTATTTGGTCTGCAGTGGGGCATAGACATCATTTAAAAAAAAAACAAAAAACAAAAGCCCACCCCTCCCACCCACTCACCTGGAATTCTAATATGAGCCAGGTCTCAAGCCAGGGTTGAGATCTAGGATCACTGATCTAGGATACATAGATACCACAGATAAATATATCTCATGTTTGAATTAAGGAAAAGAACAATTAGCAAATACATAAACTCTGTTTACTTTTATTTCTTTCCTAGAGTTAGTTATTTACCTACTTTAAGGAACATTTCTCCTTGGTGGGTAAAAACTTGTGTTTGTATTTAGGAAGTATTATTTTCTTGCACTAGTCTTTCTCACTAGGAAGCTTGGTTTCTTCATTTGCTTTTAGGTAATTAGTAGAGAAGTATATACAAACACATTGAAAAGAGATGGTCATTTTTTCCCCTGCTATGAATATTTATCATCTTTGGCTTTGACATTTACTGCAGTGCATTGTTTTCTTTTGGCATTGACATTTTAGTAACCTTTGCCATTATATGATTTGGGGGCCTTATTGTATATGAAAATTCCCAGGCTCTTTCTCAATATTACTAATTTAATTGAGTGAAGCCACACCTTTACTGAGTTTCAGCCTGTCCTGAGCTAAGGTGTCTTTCCTTGTTAGGTCCTTTCCTGAAATGTGTCCTCACTTGATCTGTGTATTTTCCTATTTGAAAGTCCATAAATATATCACTTTGGTCTGTAAACCTAAGTGTTATCGTCTGTTCTGCTCTTCATCTTCATCCTTCCCAGGCTTCTCAGAGTGAATTAACCAATGCCTCTCAACTTCATATTCACCCCCCTCCAGTGGTCCTTTCTAGTTATACAAGTTGTGTCAAACAGCATAAAGTGAAGAAGGGGAAGGATTCATAGCAGTGACAGAGTTTGGATTAAAGCTATCTAGCAAACCAAATCTGAAAGAGAAAATAGAACTAGTCTTACACATTGTTTCCCAAGGATCCTGGTCCTCAAATGTGCACATATTAGAATGTGATTCTTTTAGGATGAACCCATGTGTGGCTCAGTGACCTATGTGGGCTTAACTCTAAAACAGGCTGGGACTTCAGTCACAGAAAGTTTATAAAAAAGAATAGAATCAAGACTAAACCGAATTAATTACGTGTAAAGATGGTCTCCAGTAGGGGCGCCTGGGTGGCTCAGTGGGTTAAAGCCTCTGCCTTTGGCTCAGGTCATGATCTCAGGGTCCTGGGATCGAGCCCCACATCAGGCTCTCCACTCAGCGGGGAGCCTGCTTCCTTTCCTCTCTCTGCCTGCCTCTCTGCCTACTTGGGATCTCTGTCCGTCAAAAAAAATAAATAAAATCTTTAAAAAAAAAAAGATGGTCTCCAGTAAGAACTGATAATCTGATTTTTTAGATAATAGTCATTACCACTATTAAGCACAACTTTTTTATTATTATTTTTTAAAAAGATTTTTATTTATTTATTTGACAGAGAGAGATCACAGGTAGGTAGAGAGGCAGGCAGAGGGAGAGGGGGAAGCAAGCTCCCCACTGAGCAGAGAGCCCGACAGGGGGCTTGATTCCAGGACCCTGAGATCATGACCTGAGCCAAAAGCAGAAGCTCAACCCACTGAGCCACCCAGGGGCCCCTAAGCACAACTTCTATTTGATGTCACATATTCCCATCGCTTCTCAGCCTTTTGGTTAAGATCAAGTGTGATGTCACATATTCCTGGTTGCTCTGCTACCTATCGACTTCACTTCCTCTCTAGCATAAATTTCATTCCAGGTCCTGAATTTGCACACTTCTTACTTCTCCTAATCTAGTATGCCATAACTGAATTAGCCTTTTCTAAAGAACAACAGGGGGAGGTATGTGAATTTCACATTTTTTTTCTCAGTTTGGGATGTCCAGGTCTAATGCAGCAAGAGTAGGGAGTTTTGCTTGCCAGTTAAATGAAACACTCTCTTCCTCGAAATTCCTGGTGATTCTTGTCTTATATTTCCATAGTGCCTCTAGAGCACAGAAATGTGCCCTATCTGACTGATAGACCCCAAAGAAAATTTCTAGTAGAATTTAGCTCTTGGGCTCAGAAAAGTGATGGTTATGCAATTATAGCCAGATTCAATAAATAAGCACACTTTTTAAGAGGTTGACTTCAAATAAAGCACTTAGAAGATGAAAGGATGTTAGATGGAATACCCAAACATACTTGCCAAACTTAGTAATCACACTGAAACTCAAAATTTTATTGCATCACAAGATTACATTTTAATATGACTGTGTGTGTATATATGTGTAATGTAAAAACTTTATTTACAACTGAACCATTAAACAGAGCACTACCATTAAGCAATGTTATAGACCTTGCTTAGGTATTTTAACATGTAACTCCACAAAATGTTTGAAAACTCTACTAAAGCTAAATATACATCTACCCTATGACCCAACATTTCCACTTTTCAGCATACCCAAGAAGAATGAGTGCATATGTCCATGAAAAGACATATATAAGAACATTCATAAGAACTTTATTCATAATAGCCAAAGCTAGAAACAAGCCAAATACTTATCAATAGGAGAGTGGATAAATGGCAGTATGTTTATACAGTCGAAAACAACATAGCAATAAAAAGAACAAGTTACTAATACACATAACAACATGGATGAACCCCACATATATAATGTTGAGTGAAAAAAGCCAGACAAAAAAGAGTATATGTATGCATGGTTTTATTTATATTAAATTCAAGAAAAGACAAACTATTTGGGGAAGATAGGAGACCAGACCAAATAGTGGTTACCTGTACATGGATGTGTATGGGAATGTAGACTGGAAAAAAGGAGGGAATTTTGGAGGGTACTGGAAATATTCTGTATCTTGATCTGGGCGATAGTTATAGGAAGAGGAGAAGGAAGGTTGGGGGGGAATGTGTACTTTTACAGTAAAAATTACTTGCTTACTTAAGATTAACACAGTTTACATAGTTTATTATATCTCAAAGAAAATTAACTCCAACAAAGACAGTCTTAAAAACATAAAAGCCATTTTCCTTAAGCTGTTTACATTCAAATGGCTAAAGCCAGACGTGTTTCAATGTTCAACACATGTGCATGTCTAAAATAATCAGTCTTTGGCTGATCTGATTGGTTGGCATAACAAAAATGGCTGGTGATTATATAGTCATTCTTTTGCCTGAGCAGCTCAAAGGCTTTATAAACTGATCTCATGATATGAGTGTTATGAACTCAGTAAGTCTAATTCATAAGAACAATTACCTTGCATCCCAGAAGGGTTAGTTTTATGAAAAAATAATTTTAAGATTTAAAATATGATTATATGCTCCTGTTTTTATGTATCTTCTTATTTTATATAGCAGAAGTGCCAAGATTATCATAGGCCTTAAGGAAATCTTGGGAGGCAGTAAAATCTGATTCACAGACTCCTCCAATTCCTAGAAGTATGACCTTGGGCATTGGCTTTATTTTGGGAATAATAGGTATTAAATAAGTTAATATGTTTATAGGGCTGAAATAGTCCCTGACATATAATCTATGCTAATAAATGTTAACTACTTTATCCTTTAAAAGAAATCAGATAGCAAACATAGAAGAATTTCAGCCAGTGTGATGTCTCCTTTCCAATACATAAAACTTCCAACTTTAGTAACTTTCCTTTATAAATAAGGATGCATTTTTCCCAAAAAGCAATATTCTCCTGTGTCAAAATTCCTTTAAAAAGAAGCTATGGGTTAAATAAAATTAGGACATGTGTATTAGTTCAGGCTGAGAGATGAACAGAGCAGCTCTAGTTCATCTACAGATCTGTGAGTAGGGAAAGTAAAACTTTTTGTTATACAGCACTGAATTTTGGAGTGGTTTGTATTCTATCATTATGTGTCAGTAGCTAGTACACTAGCTAGTCATCTAGAGCAGGGGTTGGCAAACTATGGCGAGTGGGGCAATTCTGGCCTATGACCTATTTCTTTTCTTTCTTTCTTTTTTCTTTTTTTTAGGTTCATGAGCTAGGAATGATTTTTATATTTTTAAAATGTTGTTTAAAAATAGAAAAAAGGGGGCGCCTGGGTGGCTCAGTGGGTTAAAGCCTCTGCCTTCGGCTCAGGTCATGATCTCAGGGTCCTGGGATCAAGCCCCGCATCGGGCTCTCTGCTCAGCAGGGAGCCTGCTTACTCCTCTCTGTCTCTCTCTCTGCCTCTCTGCCTACTTGTGATCTCTGTCTGTCAAATAAATAAAAATCTTAAAAAAAATAGAAAAGAGTAAGAACATTCAACAACAGCCTCATAGGTCCTAGAAAGCCTAAAACTTTTACTAGCTGGCCCTTTATAGAAACAGTTTGATGACTACTGGTCTAGAGGAAAAGGTAAGGAAAAGAGAAATTCTCACCATAGCCATGGCAAAGGAAAAGACATTTTTATACCGACTACAACCTTGCTTGGATGGGTGTCCCCAACTGGACTTTATATGCACTTTTGGGGAGACTGTGTGTGTAGAGGGACAGGAGGTTGTAGGGGGTGAATACCTTCAAGATTTCATTTCTGTAGCCCACTGACATAAACAACTCCTTGCCTTGAGGAGGTAGCACGGTTTACATGGATAACTGGGGAAAAGACTGACAAAACCTTTATACATTAGAAATAATTTCTGCAGGTCCAGTAGCAATTCACAGCCTGTTTCACCACATTTAAGAATGATTCCTGAGCCCTTCTTAGCTCTTTTCCTCCTACTGAACTATTTATACGTTTGCTATTCCTTGATCTACATTGCTAGTACTGACTGTCACTGGAAAGTGGACTCCTGGGAAAACATGATGAAGAAAAGTGCCCTGTAGCAGATTTAAGTTTGTGCTTGTATGTGTAGTGCCTGCTATTTTTTTTTCTTTTGGTCAGCTTTGGTAGACACTGTTGAATGAGCAGGAAAGAGAAGCAGACACATTTAATAAGCAGCATCATATATTTTTAAGAGATTTTATTTTTATTTGTTTGACAGAGAGTGAGAGAGCACAAGTAGGGGGATCAACAGAGGGAGAGAGAGAAGCAGGCTCCCCACCAAGCAGGGAGCCTGATGCAGGGCTCAATCCCAGGGCCCTGAGATCAAGACCTGAGCTGAAGGGAGTTGCTTAACCAACTGAGCCATCCAGGTGCCCCTAGTAAGCAGCATCATATTAAGAGAGCCACACAACAGCTGTCAATGAAAAGTAGCCACTACCTATATCCAGATATCCATATTAAGTAGCAAAAAAGTTCTGTATTTACTACCATTCTGTTGATGGAGAAAGATTCTGGAAGGACATGGGCCATTAATTCACAGTACTTATACAATTTAGACCAATGTTGTTTTGCAGACAAAAATTTGGACTCTAAGCCACCTTTAGTACTTTCTCCTACCAAAATACTATTATGTAAAGGCACACAATTGAGTGTTGCAATACTAGACAGCTTATTTTAAAAATCTAATTTATCTTTATTATATTTTATAATGTATTATTTTGTTTACATGTCATTTGAAAAGAGCCTGAAATCAAATTTCTAATTGGGAAAGAGATTTAATACTGATTCTGTGTGTGTGTGTGTGTGTGTTTGTGTGTGTATGTGTACATATATGTTGTGTCCAAGAAATTAGTAGTGTCCTTTACAGAAATGCCAGAGAACAGAGTTTTTCTGGATCATAAATATAGTTGTCTGCCTCTCTCTGCCTAGGAGGTCTCTCCTTACTGGTATTTTATACCTCATTTTAGCCTTTGCTGATACATTGATGTTGACAATAAAGCATTTGAGCCTTAAATTTGTTCTGAACTTTTTAAAAATATGGAGCTATACACTTAGTATTTAGAGCTGCACTATACTTATTTTTTAAGAACAGAGGGAAACTGAAAAAATAGTTACTGATCTGAAAACAATATATATTTTTAAAAAATAAAGACTGTAAAGATAATAATCTTAGAGTAAAAGTGTGTGTTTTGTCAAGTTGAGGCTGATGGCACTTATGAAAAATTTTGAATCGTTCTGGGTTTGCCTCTGCAGCTCTTGTTAGCTCAGTTAAGTCAGCTCACACTTATTTTCTTGTTAGATCTAACTCAACCCTTTGTGAACTGATGTAAGGGATACCAAAAAAGGCTCCATTCACCCAAAATATCAAATCAACTAGGTTCTTGAAGTGGACATAGTATTTGGAAGAAATGAAGAAGCCTTTTGGGGGGAACAAAGACATCTTAAAGATAAAACTTCTTCAGTTTCTCAATTTTGACTGGGGTCAATTTCAGAGGTAATGAGGAGTAAGCATAAAAACTTGAAGGAAACAGTCAACAAAACTAAGAGGCAGTCCACGGAATGGGAGAAGATATTTGCAAATGACATTTCAGATAAAGGGCTGGTATCCAAGATCTGTAAAGAACTTCTCAAACTCAACAGCCAAAAAACACTCCAGTCAAGAGATAGGCAGAAGACATGAACAGACACTTCTCCCAAGAAGTCATACAAATGGCTAACAAACACATGAAAAAATGTTCTACATCTCTAGACATCAGGAAAATAAAAATCAAAACTGTGGTGAGATACCACCTTACACCAGTTAGAATGGCCAAAATTAACAAAAAAGGAAACAACAAATGTTGGCGAGGATGTGGAGAAAGGGGAACCCTCTTACATTGTTAGTGGGAATACAAGCTGGTACAGCCACTCTGGAAGACAGTATGGAGGTTCCTCAAAAAGTTAAAAATAGAGTTACCCTACCACCCAGCAATTGCACTGCTAGTTATTTACCCCAAAGATACAGATATAGTGAAAAGAAGGGACACATGCACACCAATGTTCATAGCAGCAATGTCTACAATAGCCAAGCTGTGGGAGGAGATGAGATGCCCTTCAAAAGATGAATGTATAAAGAAGATGTGGTCCATATATACAATGGAATATTACTCAGCATCAGAAAGGATGAATACCCACCATTTACTTTGACATAGATGGAACTGGAAGGGATTATGCTAAGTGAACAAAGTCAAGCAGAGAAAGATAATTATTATATGGTTTCACTCATATGTAGAACATAAGGAATAACATGGAGGACCACAGAGGAAGGGAGGGAAAACGGAATGGGAAGAAATCAGAAAGGGAGACAAACCATGAGAGACTCTGGACTCCAGGAAAAAAAACATGGGTTACAGAGGGGAGGAAGGTGAGGGGATGAGGTAGCCAGGTGATGGGTATTAAGGTGGCACATGCTGTGATGAGCATTGGGTGTTATAACCAACTAATGAGTAGTTGAACACTATCAAAAACTTATGATGTAATATATGCTGGCTAAATGAACATAATAAAAACTAAAAATAAATAAAATAGAGTATGCAACATAAAGAAAAAATCTTGCCTTGAAACTTACTCCTTGGAGAATAAGGTATTGTTTGTGAGATGGCTTGAGTTCTGTGGGGAAAAAAAAAATTAAGTCAGGAGGAAGATTCTCAATACCTGAACACGTTTGACATAAAGATGGAGTGGAGAGTTTTTTGTCCTGAGAGAATAGGGGGAATCTTTCCCCAAATGTAAGGAAGTAGGCTTGGTAAGCTTCAAACGGCCATTCTGCCTGTGCAACCTCTGGATTAATGATAATGAAGACATGATGTTTAGATTCCTAAAGGACTCCATGAAATCACTGTTTTCAATGACTATAAACCATTCAATATGCACCTGATTGACTTCCAGGATTTTCATGTTTAAATCCACCTTCCCTTCCCCAGTCTCCATGCAATTTCCTGCCATCCCATCTCATTCTATCACATCCCATTCCTTTCCATTCCATTCGATTCCATTTTATTCCATTACTTCTCACAACTAACTTTGAATAGCTGCTCTGTATGAAGCATTGTTAGGTGCTCTGAGATGGAAGGTGAATGAGGCATTGTAACAACCTTCAAGGAGCATAGAATCCTATTGGAGAAATCAGCTCATACATGTGAAACAAATGGTGAATAACACAAAAACCACATGCCACTAAGTGACTGTAAACTCACATTCACTTAGGGGGAAATGTAGGCTTAGCTGATCTGAGATGGCTTCAGAGAAAAGATGGAACTTGAACTCAGACTCAATGGATGAAGAGGTTTTTTTACAAAACAGAAGGGAAGAAGGTGGGTTTTCTGGATAAGGGAAATAATGATTAAGGAAATGTATAGTTAGGGGGAAACCATTTTGTTTCTCTCTTCACATGCTCACCTCAGCCTATAAAATCTTAAATTCTTTTCAGTTGGGAGAATTGAAGAGAATGTTTCAGTTCTTTTTTACACCTCTTAAATGTTTTCTGTGGAAACAAAAATCATTTACTTCAGTGGTGGAATGCTTAGGCTATGACATCATTGGGTCTTTTCTTTTTATGGGATTGCCCTGGCAGATAAGAACTCACTGATGCTTTTCCCCTTGGCCCATCTGTGTTTACCAAGGTGTGAGAAAGGCCAGGATTCCCCAGATGTCTACCTAAGAGCCTCCTGTGCAGATCCAGTTCACCTTGTATGGGTCACAAGGTCTGGATTTGGGTAAAGAAGTAGAAAGTCCATTCTGGCTTCAGACCTGAGCTATAGTCTCTAAGGCAGTGAGGAGAAGGGAAAATTCTTCTCTACCCTCAGGGTCTTCCAGCTGGACTCAATTAATTTTACATGAGACAGATTTACAGTATTAAAAAAAGTTTTATTACATGGGCACAAAGGCCCAATAATTGAGATCTAAAAAAAAAAGACAAGGCAGGCAGTTTTTATAATTTTAGACAGACAGTAAATCTATGAGGAATTTACAGGACAAGGGAGACTTAATTTTGAGAGCTTCAATTAGTAAGAAATTCTAGACAGAATTTGGACTGGGGTAGTAAATTAGTGAAAAGTAACAAGGGTTGTTTATATAGCCTTCTCAGCTCTAATTTCCCATTTCTGGTGATAAGGTTGTCTCTTTACCTCCTGGTACAGTGGTGACTCATTTCACATGGGAGATTGATTTCCTGCGTTCAGGGGGATGGAAGAGAGTCTGAGTATCCTTGCATAGACTGTCTCTTTTCTAACTTTTATTTAAAATAATCAGTCTGCCAAAGTGATGCATTTTAGAGCAGCCTGCCTTTGCCCACAGTTCCCGCCTACGAAACATTCCTGGAAGTTTCACATATTAAGAGTTGAGCTAATAGATTCTTCCATCTTGTTGAATCAATCTCAGTTTTGACAGGAGGTCAATGAAGTTAAGCTCAGTTCAAAAGCTGGTGATATAGGTATGGTCTCATAGTTAGATGTCTGGTTCAAATAATTGGGTATTAAGTAAGAGGCATTTCTATGAAAACAGAAGAAAAATAATAGTTAATGATTGGATGAAATTATAAACCAGTTTTTGAGTGTTAGGCTAGCCAGTCAAGATTTCTAGACGTCAGATTGGAAGCATCTTTAGACAGAGTGAGAGTAGGCAGTGGCAGTCTGACACATTTGCCTGGTCTGTAGTTTAAATGTCTGTCATCATCTTTGAGTGGCCCACTGATCAACAAGCATGAAGATTGTTTATATGTGTGTTGTTGCGGTGATTTCTCTGAAGTTTACATCCAGTTGTATATATTTACTTTGCGGGGCTTCAGGAAGAAGGGCAGTTTTACTCACCAAATGATTCCAAGTCAGAAGGATAGAAAAAAATAAAAAACATAATTTTGAAACCTCATAGCCAGGCATTGGTGGAAACTAGAAGAAATCAGGATTTAGTCCAGTTTACAAAGATTGATTGATTTAATTTCATTTACTTTTTAGATTTTATTTATTCACTTGTTTGAAAGAGAGAGCATATGCATGCATGCATGCAGACTGGAAGGGAAAGGGACAAGCGGACTCTGTACTGAGTATGGAGCCTAATGCAGTGTTCAGTCCCATGACCCTGAGACCATGACCCAAGTGAAAACTAAGAATCAAACATTTAACTGACTGAGCCATCAAAGCATGCCAGGATTTAGTCCAGTTTATAATGAATGGTATTAGATAAATACCTATATAGGTGTGTTACTGGAACATAATTCTCTATAATCATCCTCATTTATAGCAAAGATAGTCAAATTAAAACTAATTTGTTTGCAAAATAACCCTAGTTTAAAAAAAATTTTGGCATGGAGCGCCTGGGTGGCTCAGTGGGTTGAAGCCTCTGCCTTTGGCTCAGGTCATGATCCCAGGGTCCTGGGATCGAGCTCTGCATTGGGCTCTCTGCTTAGCAGGGAGCCTGCTTCGTCCTCTCTCTTTCTCTCTGCCTGCCTCTCTGCCTACTTGTGATCTCTGTCAAATAAATAAATAAAATCTTAAAAAACTTGGCATGATTATTACTATGTAAATGCAGCAAGAATAATGATTGAACATCAGTTCCTTTAACTCTGCTTTTTTGGAATTTTTAAACAAAGAATCTCTAAATTGACTTTTTGCATTTATTTTAATTAATTTATTAATTTAAATTCAATTAGCCAACATGTAGTACATCATTATTTTCACATGTAGAGTTCAATTATTCATCAGTTGCATGCAATCCCCAGTGCTCATCACATCACATGCCTTCCTTAATGCCTATCACCCAGTTACTATTCCTCTCCACCCACCACCCCTCCAGCAACCTTGTTTCTTTCCCATAGTTAAGGGTCTCTCATGGTTTGTCTCCCTCTCTGATTTCTTCCCATTCTGTTTTCCCTCCCTTCCCATATGATCCTGTTTGCTGTTTCTTATATTCCACATATGAGTGAAAACCATATGATAATTGTCTTTCTCTGATTGACTTATTTTGCTCAGCATCATACCCTCCAGTTTCATCCATGTTGATGTGAGTGGTAAGATTTCATCCTTTCTGATGGCTGCATAATATTCCTATATCTATATACCACATCTTCTTTATCCATGCTTCTGTTGATAGACATCTCACCTCTTTCCATTGTTTGGCTATTGTGGACATTGCTTCTATAAACATTGGGGTGCAAGTACCCGATTGGGTCACTAGATTTGTATCTTTGGGGTAAATACCTAGTAGTGCAATTGCTGGGTCATAGAAAAGTTCTATTTTTAACTCTAGATTGAATTTTAAATAGTTTCTCAAGGCAACAAGGCAAACCAAATACTTGCCATGAGACTTAGCATGAAGTACCTATAGAATTGGGTTCATTCCTCTCTTCTCAAGGTCCCCAGAATATCCTGAGATTCCTGCATCTTCCAGGAAGTGACTTTCTATATTCACCTGATAAGATCTCTCAGAAACCTGTAAGCAAGGTATCAGGCTATTTTTCTAAGGGGCTTTATTGTCTCTGTATGGTCATCCTTAGTTTTTTAAGCTCTTTGGATCTATCTGAGTCTACACATGTCTCTCAAATATGACATTCCATTCAAAGCCTTGATAATATAACCAGTGTTTCCAAGTGTGTCCTGTTAAAAGGAGAACAGATTCTTAATGAACTTTTGCAAATAAATACATTACCATGAAAATGTAAGAACACATGGATGTAGTGAAATGAAGGGCCATATGCACCCCAATGTTCATACCAGCCATGTCCACAGTAGCCAAACTGTGAAAGGAGGCAAGATGCCCTTCATCAGATATCAGAAAGGATGAATGTCTACCATTTACATTGACATGGATGGAATGGATTTACATTGACTTTCACTTATTTGTGGAACATAAGGAATAGCATGGAGGACATTAGGAGAAGGAAGAGGAAAATGAAGGGGGGGAATCAGAAGGGGAAATGAACTATGAGAGACTATGGATTCTGGGAATCAAATTGAGGGTTTGGGTGGGGGTATGGGTGAGCCTAGTGATGGGTATTTAAGGAGGGTGCATACTGAATGGAGCACTGGGTATTATGTGCAAACAGTGAATCATGGAACACTACATCAAAAACTAATGATGTACTATATGGTGACTAACATAACATAATTTTAGAAATTATTAAAAAAAGAAAAAGTAAGAACACTTATTTAGGGTTTCTGAATTCTGGAAGGATCAGGTAAGGAGAGAAAGAAATGTTCAATTTGTTCACAAAGGTATATTTTATCAAATTGTTCTAAGTCAGTTAGCTTAAGAGAAAAAGTTTCCTTAAATCTGGAAAAACAAATTATTTAAAAAATAACAGTATTTCACTCAACATAATTTCCTCCTGTCCCATCCACGTTGATGCAAAAGTTGGGTATTCATCCTTTCTGATGGCCGAGTAGTATTCCATTGTATATATGGACCACATCTTCTTTATACATTCATCTGTTGAAGGGCATCTCTTTCCACAGTTTGGCTATTGTGGACATTGTTACTATGAACATTGGGGTACATATGACCCTTCTTTTTACTACATCTGAATCTTTAGGGTAAATACCCAGTAGTGCAATTGCTGGGTCATAGGGTAGCTTCATTTTTAATTTTTTGAGGAATCTCCATGGTGTTGTACATAAACAATGAATCTTGGAACACTGAATCAAAATCTAATGATGTATTTTATGGTGACTAACATAACACAACAAAAAATAAATTAACAATGTTTCAAACAAAAATTTTGTAAAAATTATAACCATCCTCAGTTTATTTAGTCCCATGTTATTACTTCTTACTCTGATTGAATTCAGTTTTTTCATTTGTTCTGGAGGTTCTTACCCAGTTCAGTTTTCTGATATCAAGTTATCAGAAACCTATATTTATCAAAAGTCTTCTCCATGAATCTCTCTAAAGATGAAAGATATTTGTAGGAACCTTTGGTAAAAGCACCTGAGTGAAAGTGTAACTGTATATGGTAAAAGACTTTAAAATGGCCATGGTTAACCATCTGGTTAGAGTTTATTACAATGCAATTAACAAGGAAATTTGGTTGTTTTCATGATATATAACACTTTAAGATAATAACATATCAGGGCATTAGATTTATAAGATTTCTATATAATTTTAGAGTACTTTATTTTTTTAAGTTTTTGTTTTAATTTCAGTATAGTTAACATACAGTGTTACATTAGTTTCAGGTGTACAATATAGTGATTCAGCAATTCGATGCATCATTTCTCAGTGTTCATCATGATAAGTGTACTCTTAATCACCTCCACCTATTTCATCTATTCCTCCACCATCAACCTCCCCTCTGATATGCTTTGCTTTAAACAAGTACCTTCAGTTAAAGTTATTAATTTTTTTACAATGAGGACATTTTTTTGTTTGAAGCATACTTCAGAATACATGGTTCTAAAAGATATATATGAAACATTCCCTCCAAGTAAAATAGAATACATACTTTCTTCAAGTATGCACTGGGAATCCCCTGCTTAAATCACATAAAAAGAGATATAATAAATATTACAAATTTAAGAAGAACGAAATCATGCTAGGTATGTTTTCTAGCCACAACGGTACAAAACTAAAGATCAACAATAAAACAAATCTGGAAAATCTACAGCACAAGTATTAAATATTTAGTATGTAAATGTTCAACAACACACTACTGCACAAGAAATGGGCCAAATAAGAAATCAAAACCAAATCAAAATGTGTCTCAAAACCAAAGAAAAACAAAACACAATATTCCACAACCTATGGGATGCAGCAAAAGGAGATGTAAGAGTAAAATTTATGTTATAAATACCTGTATCAAGAAAAAAATTTCAAATAACATTACACCACAAGGAACTAGAAATAGAATAAACTTAGCTGAAATTTAGTAGAGGAAAAAAGTAACCAAAAAATCAAATAAGTAAAATAGAGACCAGAATAAATAATAACTTAACATTGAAAGTAATGAACTTTTTTTAAAGAAAAAAAATATTGGCAATGCTTTAACTACACGAAGAAAAAAAAGAAGACTCAAAAACCAAAATGAGAAATGGAAGGAAAAACAATACAACAGATAGCCAAAGAAGTAGTATAATAATGGATTACTGTGAACAGTTATATACTAACAAATCAGATAACATGGAAACAAAAAAACAGGTAATTCCTAAAAATGCACAAGTTACCATGATTCTTACCATGAATCTTTTTTTGAAAAATATTTTATTTATTTATTTGACAGAGAGAGTGAGATCACAAGTAGACAGAGAGGCAGGCAGAGAGAGAGAAGGAAGCAGGCTCCCCACTGAGCAGAAAGCCTGATGCGGGGCTCGA
>RCUC01068327.1:0-15317 GCA_003697995.1 Taxidea taxus jeffersonii
CACACACACACACACACACACACACACACACACACACAAAACAATACCGAACACTAATCATATAAAGATCAATAAAGCTTTCACACACCCACAACAAAACACACACACACACACGTACACACATTCCTGCTTAATTCCTGGTCGGTCCTTTTGAGCCTGCTCATGCATACCCAAGTTGTCTCCTTCCATCTGGCTGATTGACATGCATTCATTCTGAATAAAGGATTGTTCACACATGCACAGAATGCCACATTGCATGGCTGGCTCTGAACGAGCCCTTGCCTGGAAGAGTGCACCAAGTCCCAGCTCCAAAAAATAGGGCCGCCCCCCAAAGCACCCCTGCTCTCCCTGAACCACTCTTACATGTATTCAGTGATGGGAAGGACATGAAAAGGAGCCAGGGCCAGAAGCTTCCATTCTCTTTGGGCAGGAAGATTCCAGGCTGCTTGCTGACACGCTCCCAGGTGGAGCCAATGGAGGTTCCCTTTGCCAAGCTCATAGCTGTTTGTTTGTTTTTTAATTGTTCTAAATTGCATCTTTTTAAAAAAGATTTTATTTATTTCTTAGAGAGAGAGAGAGAGAGGGAACACAGGCAGACAGAGTGGCAGGCAGAGGCAGAGGGAGAAGCAGGCTCCCTGCCAAGCAAGGAGCCTGATGTGGGACTCAATCCCAAGGACGCTAGGATCATGACTTGAGCCGAAGGCAGCTGCTTAACCAACTGAGCCACCCAGGCATCCCTCACAGCTGTTTCTTACTCCTGATATGGTGGTCTCACTGGGAAAGTGAGCTTGCTAGTCCCTTCCTTTTCGACTATATCACATTCTCATCTCTGCTAAAAAATTCTGGCCCTCTGTATCCGCTTCCATCCATTGGGTTCTCTTTCCATACTAGCTTCAGGCTTGAGGCCCTTCGAATCCTAAGTCTCAGTTAGCCTGGAAGTCTGGCTGAGCCCCTGGGCCTGTGCATTTGTTTGGCCCCCAGGATCCGTGGCAATTTTGTCTCAGAACTACATGGAGGTTGGCAGGGATAGGAGACCGGAATATGGCAGCAGAGGCTGGGCCAGAGGTATTCAGAGACAACTGGTAACATTGTTATATACAAGGGAAACAAAGTTAAAACAAGTCTCCGATTTATTTCATTCCCTATGGATTGGAGTACATTGGCCCTCCTGGTCCATTCTCCTAAGCTTGCTGAATTTCCAATAATCTCTTGGTGCACATTCATGGCCTATAGTGCTGTCACTCATACAGCCAGCACACAGTGGTCGGATGACAATTTTCTGTTGTGGTCCTGTGCCCGGTGAGCAGAGTCAGTGTCAGATATAGCCAAGGAATCTGCTGCCCCTTCTTGAGACTGTATGCTGCTTGGCTGCATGAAGTAGTGTTATGGCAGGTCAGCTCAATCTACTCTTTGACTTACTCTGATGCCTCCGTTCTGAAGATCAGAGGGCGAGGGTGGGAAGACTATTCTGCCGGTCCTGGTAAGGGCTCTTTCAAAGCATTCAGGGAATATTGACCAAAGGTCTAGTTTCAAACCCAGGAGCTTCCAGAGAGAGGAATCACCACCATTCCCTGAATGACTACTGTCTCTAATCCCTGCCCTGAAAAGCAGGAGAGATATCTAAGGCCACACATGGTCTCTCTTTTCCTAAAAGAAGAATGGAAGCCTCTTACTGACCAACTCCCTGGTAGAGCCCATGGAAACTTTCCTTCACAAAAATCCAGAGTGGTTTCTCAGACCGGAAAAGCCAACTCATTGGGAGACTGCACTAGTGGTTCCATTCTGAACATCATTGATTTGTTTGAGAGAAACAGATGGGGAGTGGACATGGCTCGAGAGAGTGGTAGAGGGGGAAAATCTTCACGTGGGCTCCCCACACAGCATGCACCAGGGCAAGGACACTCCATCATCCTACAAATGAGATCATGACCTCAGTTGCAAGCGAGAGTCAGATACTTAGCCCACTGAGACCACCAGGAGCTCCTATTCTGTTCTCCTTTTCGGAAACAAGAGGATCCTGATGGATCATTCCATGTCCATCTCAAAAAGCAATAGCCTCACATGAAAGAGGAGTTACCCACAGGCTTCTCAGGACTGATTATGTGGCACTGGAGGTCCCTTCCAAATTGGGTTTAAGAACATCTGGGACATCTGGAAAGTTCAGGTTTCTGAACAGGCTCAGCAGGAAATGGTTGTGTCCAGTCCAAGTGAGCCATTTGAATTGGATTTGGCCACATTCTTGGGCCTAGGGGAAACAAATATTTTTCTCCTTCCCTGGTTGAAATTTCAGCTTGTGTCCCTGCAGGTGTGGATCGGCATAATAGGCACTCCCCTAGCCTTCCATATTTCCCACTCTGTCTTGCCTCACATTCAGGGGTCATGGAGCTCTCATTCAGACAATCATCCCAGATTTTGAGGAAATCTCGCTTGTTTTCTGTGTTCAGCCACCATAAGTGATGTATGATATCCGCCCTCAAAATCATGGTCCTCCGACCACGTGCAGGCGCTGCATAAGGTTCTGTGAGTAGAGCACCAATGATGAGCCATACAAACACCAAATATACCAACATTACAAACACAAACATACACAAACATTCCTCTCTCACTGCATATCACACAAACAGAGGCACACCTCACGGGCGCCACAAAATCCACAGACACGGACTCATTCCCTCACACACCAAAAGCACATACTACACGTACACACCATGCACAACCCAGAGCCTGCCAACCCCATATTAATAGATCACAAACAAAGCACACAACCAACCTACACCCTTAAGCTACACTGGGAGCACACACTTTTTGGCAGACACCATACGCACACCACTCCTAAACAGGGCACACTCATATACACTAGAGTTACATGTCAAACATAAAACACACAGAATACACAGCACACACAGTACACCTACACCACACACACAAAAACGCAAATGACCACACGGTCACCAAAATCAGTGGCCAGATGCAACGTACAGCATTGGGTGTCATATGTGCCACACCCAGGACTCTCACAGAACACACGTAGCACACGCCTATCACGGAATCCTAGAAAACACTCCCCACGCTCACCACAAACACACACACAAAAACACACTCACAATGCATGGAACACACACAATGCATGCCACACACCTCCTCTGCACATATCCAAAACCATCCACAGGAGACATACACAATACACACACATTCCATCGACCTCAAGTCCAACACAGTCACACTCAAAACATCCTATACAAGCTACCAATATAGATTACCTGCACGAAACATCGATAATACACACAAACACAGAGAAGGCACACAGAGCCCAAAGCCTTCTGAAACTCACACGCACAACAGACAACACCCTACTTCATCATGACAACAGGTTCCCTTCACCGACAACTCTCAGATACATCCCACGCACCCATCACACATACCACGTATGACACGTGCACACATTGACAAAGAAACACACACAAAGCCTACAGGCCTGCACTCCACAAATACAAAATACATTGTACACTTGAAACACAGACACAGGCAGACATCACCCATGACCATATAACACCACAAGCACGACACACCCAGAAACCCCAAAACGGGACTACAAGTCCAAACCATATGAATATAACCCAGAAATTCCAGAAACAGCACACACAATACCCAGAACACTCAGAGTCAGAGCGTACCTACAGCACCAACATGGGTAAGTCACCCAGAGATAGGTACCACCCATATAACACACTCACACATGGCTGTCAACACCCATGAATATCACACATAATACTCACAGCCCCCCCCCCCCCCCCCCCCCACACACACACACAGCCCAGAAGGACAGTATACAATGGCAACACCTCCCTCAGAGGCACATCAAACCTCCAACACATGACATCCCTAGAGCAGAAACACACACCCCGTACCGTCCACTCTATTCACAGCAAAAACAGAACACACACCCACACTGAAACCACTTGTAGAACACACTCCCAAAAGATGCATATCATTCATCATTGACCCCTTTTGGGCATGTGCAACTCAAACCACAGAGACATGACCCAGACAGCATATAGACCGCACACAACTACCCACATCTTCAAGACCACACACCACCCTGTGCTCCATACCCACTATCCCTATTCCACACATAATACAGATCTCCAACACATACCACCCATACAAACACAAATGCACCACCACACTGCAGACACACTACACTCCCCTATGGATAATCTCATCACCTATTTCACTCACACACACCCGTAAGACAACAAAGAATTCCCTACACATACAGCACCTCCACTCCCCATATACACTGCCTACATGCCAGAACTCTCCTCCTCACCCACATCTCACATCACTACACATGGACCATAGGAATTTGGCATATTACTCTCAGACACACCAGACATCTACAAACGCTCACACTGAAACCATTCCCAAACCAAGATACACAGCCATACTTTCAACAATACAATGTTGCACTGCACAGACAGCATAAATCATATGCATACACTATATATGCAGTGGTCATGTAACAACACATATCCCATGTATTCCAGAAACGCACAACACTTATCCCACCCAGAACCACAACATGCATACACCCCAAAACACCACACACACTCCATGATTCAATATGCATACCACACACCTCCCACAAGCATAACCCAAGGAAAGCATATGAAATGGCATCCCGCCCTACACACCATGCACACACCATAGGTACACCAAGCTCAGCACACAGAGTCCACCCAAAGCTACACCACACACACACACCAGAAATGAAGATATAAACAACCCATGCACAACACATACCGCACTAACACAGTGCATGGATATCATACATACATACCACCTACCCCCACCATATGCACTACAGAAACATCCAAGAGCCATCATATAAAACAGACCTCCATCACACACCAATGCCACGTGCAAAACTCAAGACACACATCCCATCAATGTGACCCATGAACTGCATGTCCTCAACACACCTCTAGCCCAGAGATGCACCCACCTATTCAACACACCCAGGGATATACACCTAAAGTCAGAACACCTGTCAGATTCATATCACACTGATATAACACGGACCACCGACACAGTCTCACACACACACACACACACACACACACACACACTCGTGCTTACTTCCTAGTTGTTTGTTGTCAGCCTGTTTATGCATACCCAGGTTGTCTCCTTCCCCCAGCTGTTTGATATGCCTTCATTCGGAAGAAAGGATTGTTCACACATGCACATAGTGCTGCATTGCATGGCATGCTCTGAAAGAGCCCTTGCCTGGTAGAGTGCACTGAGTCACAGTTCCAAACACTTGAGGGCCGCCCCCGGAAGCACCTCTGCTCTCCCTGAGCCACTCTTACTTGTATTCATGGACGGAAGGACGGAAGAAGGAGCCAGTGTCAAAAGCTTCCATTCTCTTTTGGCAGGAAGAGTCCAGGCTGCTTGCTGACATGGCTCCCAGGTGTAGCCAATGGAGGTACCCTTTGCCCAAGCCCACAGCTCTTTCTTACTCCTGATATGGTGAGCTACCTGGGAAAGTGTGCTTGCTAGTCCCTTCCTTTTAGAATTCATCACATTGTCATCTGTGCTGAAAAAATCTGGCCCTCTGTATCCCCTTCCATCCATTGGGTTCTCTTTCCTTACTAGTTTCAGGCTTGTGGTCATTGGAATCCTGTGTCTCAGTTAACCTGGGAGTCTGGCTGAGAACCTGGGCCTGTGCATTTGGTTAACCCACAGGATCCATTGCAATTTGTCTCAGAACTACCTGGATATTGGGAGAGATAGAGGACTGGAATATGGCAGGAGAGGCTGGGCTGGAGGTATTCAGAGACACCTGGTCACATTGCTGTAGCCAAGGGAAACAAAGGAAAATAAGTGTCTGATTTGTTTCATGCCCAATGGAATGGATGACATTGGCCCTCCTGGGGCCATTCTCCTAAGCTTCCTTAATTTCCAACCTTTCTGTTTGTTCACACACATGGCCTATGGAGTTGGTGCTCACACAGTCAGCACTCAGTGGCCGCTGGCAAGTTTTTGTTGTGGTCCTGTGCCCGGTGAGAAGAGTCAGTGTCGGATATTGCCAAGGAATATGCTGCCCCATTCTTGAGACTGCATGCTGCTTGGCTGTATGGAGTAAGTAGTGGTTGCTGGTCAGCTGGAACTACTCTTTGACTCATTCTGATGCCTCCATTCAGAAGACCAGAGGGTGAGGGTGGGCAGACTATTCTGCCGGTCCACTTGAGGGCACTTTCAGAGCGTTCAATGAATATTGACTAAAGGCCCAGTTGCAAACCCAGAAGCTTCCAGAGAGAGGAATTACCACCTTTCCCTGAATGATTGTTGTCCCCAGTCTCTGGCCTGAAAGGCTGGAGAAATATCTAAGGCCAGACATGGTCTCTCTTGTTCTAAAGGAAGAATGGAAGTCTCTTGCTGACCAACTCTCTGTTAGAGTCCATGGTGTTTCCTCTTCATCCAAAGCCAGAGTGGTTTCTTAGACCTGACAATGCCAACTCGTTGGGAGACGGGGCTAGAGGTTCCATTCTGAACGTCGTTGATTTGTTTGAGTGAGTCGGACGGACATGTGAGTAGACAGCATGACTCCCGGAGGAGCAGAGGCAGAGAAACTTCGTGTGAGCTCCTCAGAAAGCATGCACCAGGACAAGGACACTTCATTGCCCTACCCAGGAGATCATTACCTCAGCTCCAACTAAGAGTCAGATACATAGCCCACTGAGTCCACCAGGTGCTCCTGCCCTATTCTCCTTTTCTGGAATGAGAGGATCCCAACGGATCATTCTGTGTCCGTGTCAAAGAGCATTAGGCTCGCTTGAAAGAGGAGATACCACAGGCTTCTCAGGATTGTGGTTTTATTGCACTGTTGTGCCCTTCAAAATTGGGTTTCAGAACACCTGGGACATCTGTACATTTCCGGTTTCTGAAGAGGCTTGGCAGGAAATGGTTGTGTGTAGTCCAAGAGAGTAGATTGGATGGGACTTGGCCTCATTCTTGGGCCAAGGGGAAACATACATAGTTCTCTTCTTCCCCAGTTGATTATTCAGCTTGTTTCTGTGCCTGTGTGGATCCCCTTAATAGGCACTCCCATAAACTTCCATATTTCCCACTGTGTCTTGGCTCACACTCATGGGACAAGGAACTCTCACTTACACAGAATCGTCCCAGATTTTTTGGAATTCTCGCTTCTTTTCTGTGTTCAGCCACCATAAGTAGTGTCTGATATCCCCCCTCAAATCAATGGTCCTCCATCTTCGTGCAGGCGCTGCATAAGGTCCTGAGGGAAGTGCACCAACGATTAGGCATACAGTCACCAAACACATTCCCTCTCTCCCTGCATATTACACAAACAGAGGCACACCCCACGGCCACCACAAAATCCACGGACACAGACACATTCCATCACACGCCAACAGCACATACTAAACATACGCACCATGCACAACCCATACCCAGCCGACTCCTCAGCAATAGATCACTCCCAAAACACACAGACAACCTATACCCATGGCTACACCAGGAGCACACCCTTTTTTTGCAGTCACCATACACACGCCACTCTTAAACAGGGCACACACATATACAATGGACTTAAACGTCGCCCAGAAAACACACAGAATACACAGCACTGACAGCACACGTACAACACACACACATGAATGCATGTGTTCACCTTGTCACCAAACACACTGACCAGATGGAACATATACCAATGCGTGTCATATGTGCCACACCCAGGACTCTCGCAGGATACAAGTAGCACATGCCTATCACGAATCACAGAAAACACACCCCAGGTTTACCACAAACACACACACACAATACGTGGAAGGCACACTTGCACACCACACACCTACTCTACACACAGCCGTCCAAGAACATTCAAAGGAGACATACACCATACACAAACATTCCATCGACCTCAAGTCCAAAACAGTCATGCCCAAAACACTTTATACAAGCTAACCATATAGATCACCTGCATGGAACATCGATAATACACATACACAGAGAAGGGACACAGAGCCCAAAGCACCCAAAACTCACACGCACGACAGACAGCACCCTAGTACCTCATGGATGACATGTTCTCCTCATCTAGTCCTTTCAGATACATCCCACACACCCATCACACACAACACGTATGGCACGTGCACACATCAACAAACACACACATAAAGCCTACAGGCATGCACTCCACAAATACGAAATACACAGCACATTTGCCACACACACACAGGCATACATGACCCATGCACCACACCACACCACAGGCACGACTACCAAGAACCCCCAAAACGGGACTACAAGGCCAAACATGCATACCACCCAGAAATTCCATAAATGGGACACATGATATTCAGAAGACTCAAAGTCACATCACACCTACAGCACCAACATGGGTAAGTCACCCAGAGACAGGTACCACCCATATACCACACTCACACATGACTGTAAACACCCATGCATACCACACAGAGTAGGACGATGAAGCTTCCTTGTCCTGGTGCGTGCTGTGTGGGGAGCAATATGAAGATTCTCTCCCTCTGCCACTCCCTCGAGTCATGCCCTCTCCCCATCCGTGTCTCTCAAACAAATGAACGGTGTTCAGAAAGGAACCACTAGCACAGTCTCCCAACAATTTGGCTTTGTATGTCTAAGAAACCACTCTATGTTTGGGCAAAGGGAAATCTCCACAGGCTCTACCAGAGAGCTGGTCAGCAAGAGGTTTCCATTCTTTTAGAAAGAGAGAGACCATGTCTGGCCTTAGATATCTCTCCTGCATTTCAGGCCAGGGATTAGAGACAGCGGTCATTCAGGGAAAGGTGGTTCCTCTCTCTGGAAGCTCCTGGGTTTGACCCTGGGCCTTGGGTCAATATTCACTGAACACTCTGAAAGAGCCCTCACAAGGACAGGCAGAAGAGTCTGCCTGCCTCGCCCTCTGATCTTCAGAATGGAAGCATCAGAGTGAGTCAAAGAGTAGATCGAGCTGACCAGCCATAACACTCCTTACTCCACGCAGGCAAGCAGCATGCATTCTCAGAAGGGGAAGGAGATTCCTTGGCGATATCTGACACTGCCTCTTCTCACTGGGCACAGGATCACAACAGCAAATTGCCATCCAACCACTGAGTGCTGGCTGTATCAGTGTCAGTGGCATAGGCCACGAATGTGAACCAAGGGAAGATTGGAAATTCAGCAAGCTTGGGAGAATGGCCCAGGAGGGCCAATGTCCTCCAATCCATTGGATATGAAACAAATTGGACACTTGATTTAACTTCGTTTCCATTGGCTACAGCAATGTGACCAGTTGTCTCTGAATACCTCGGACCCAGCCTCTGCTGCCATATCCCAGTCCCCAATCCCTGCCAACGTCCAGCTAGTTGTGATACAAAATTGCCACAGATCCTGTGTGCCAACCAAATGCACAGGCCCAGGGACTCTGCCAGACTCCCAGGCTAACTGAGACTTAGGATTTGAAGGACCTCAAGCCTGAAGCTAGTATGGAAAAGAACCCAATGGATGGGAGGAGATACAGAAGGCCAGAATTTTTCAGCAGATTTATGAATACGATGTAGTCGAAAAGGAAGGTAATAGCAAGCACACTTTCCCAGCGAGCTCACCATATCAGTAGTGAGAAACAGCTGTGTGCTTGGGCAAAGGGAACTTCCATTGGCTACACCTGGGAGCCGTGTGAGCAAGAGGCCTGGAATCATCCTGCCCAAAGAGAATGGAAGCTTCTGGCCCTGGCTCCTTTTCCTGTCCTTTCCACCACTGAATACATGTAAGTGTGGCTCAGGGAAAACAGAGGTGCTTTGGGGGGCGGCCCTCAAGTGTTTGGAGTGGGGACTTGGTGCACTCTACCAGGCAAGGGCTCTTTCAGAGCCAGCCATGCAATGCAGCGTTCTGTGCATGTGTGAACAATCCTTTCTTCCTAATGAAAGCATGTCAATCAGACTGAGGAAGGAGACAAACTGGGTATGCATAAGCAGGCTGACAACAACCAACCAGGAATTAAGCAGGAATGTGTGTGTATGTGTGTGTGTTTTGCTGTGGGTGATGAAAGCCTTGTTACTCTTTATATGATTAGTGTTCAGTGGTGCTGGGTGTGTGTGTGTGTGTGACTGAGTGGGTGGTCAGTGTTGTTTCAGTGTGATATGAATCTGACAGTTGTTCTGACTTGAGGTGAGTTTTCCTGGGTGTGTTGAATATGTGGGTGCATCTCTGGGCTAGAGGTGTGTTGAGTACCTGAAGTTCATGGGTCACATGGATGTGGTGTGTATCTTCTGTGTTGCACGTGGCATTGGTGTGTGCTGGAGGTCTGTTTTATATGGTGGCTATTGGATGTTTCTGTAGTGCATATGGTGAGGTAGGTGGTGTGTATGTATGATATTCATGCACTGTATTAGTGGGGTATGTGTTTTACCTGGTTTGTTTGTATCTTGTTTGTTTCTGCTGTGTGTGTGGTGTAGTTTTGTATGTATCTTGTTTGTTTCTGCTGTGTGTGTGGTGTAGTTTTGGTGGACTCTGTGTGTTGAGCTTGATGTACCTATGGTGTGTGCATGCTGTGTGTGGCGGGATGCCATTTCATGTGCTCTCCTTGGGTTATGCTGGTGGGAGGCGGGTGGTGTGCATATTGAATCATGGTGTGTGTGTGGTGTTTGTGCGGGGTATGCATGGTGTGCTTCTGGGTGGGATAAGCATTGTGCATTTCTCACATACATGGTGTATGTTTTTGTACGTGACCAGTACATATGAAGTGTATGCATGTGATTTATGCTGTCTGTCCAGTATACATTGTATTGCTGAATGTATTGCTGTGTGTGTTGATTTTGGAATGGTTTCAGTGTGTGCATTTGTACATGTCTGGTGTGTCTTACAGTGGTTTTACACATTTCCTGTGGTCCACATGTGGTGATGTGAGCTTTGGGTGAGGGGTAGAGTTATAGCATGTAGGCAGTGTATATGGGAAGTGTGGGTACTGTATGTATACTGAATTCTTTGTTGCCTTACGGGTGAGTGTTAGGGGAATAGTCGACGAGATGGTCCATAGGGAAATGTAGTGTGTCTGCAGTGCACTGGTGGGTTTGTGTTTGTATGGGTGGTGTGTATTGGAGATCTCTGTTATATTTGGAATAGGGATTGTGGGTATAGAGCACGGCGTGGTGTGTGTGGTCGTGACGATGAGGTTAGGTGTGTGGTCTATATGTTGTCTGGGTCATGTCTCTGCAGTTTGAGATGCACATGTGCAAAATGTGTCAACGATGAGTGGTGTGCATCGGTTGCGTGTATGTTCTACAAGTTGTTTCAGTGTGGGTGTGTGTGTTGTTTCTGCTGGGAATAGTTGGACGGTATGGGGTGTGTGTTTCTTCTGTAGGGATGGCGTGTGTTGGAGGTGTGATATGCCACTGAGGGAGGTGTTGCATACATCTGCTCTCCTGCTGGTGTGTGTGTGCATGAGTGTGTGCACTATGAGTACTCTGTGTAGTGTTCATGGGTTTTCACAGTCATGTGTGAGTGTGGTATATGGGTGGTTCCTGTCTCTGGGTGAATTACCCGTGTTGGTGCTGCAGGTGTGGTGTCAATCTGAGTCTTCTGGGTATCGTGTGTCACGTTTCTGGAATTTCTGGGTGGTAAGCATGTTTGGTCTTCGAGTCCCGTTTTGGGGTAATGAGTGTGTCATGCCTGTGTTGTGGAATGGTCATGGGTGATGTCTGCCTGAGTGTGTGTGGCAAGTGTGCTGTGAATTTCGTAATTGTGAAGTGCATGCATGTAGGCTTTGTGTGTGTGTGTTTGTTGATGTGTGCATGTGCCATACGTGTTATGTGTGACGGGTGCGTGGCATGTATCTGACAGGTGCAGGTGAGGGAAACGTGTCGTCCATGAGGTATTATGGTGCTCTCTGTTGTGCATGTGAGTTTCGGAAGGCTTTGGACTCCGTGTGCATTCTCTGTGTTTGTGTGTATTATCGATGTTCCCTGTAGTTTATCTATATGGGTAGCTTGTATAGGGTGTTTTGGGTGTGACTGTGTTGGACTTGAGGTTGATGGAATGTGTGTGTATGGTGTATGTCTCCTGTGGATGGTTTTGGTTGTGTGTGTGTAGAGGAGGTGTTTGGCATGCAGTTTGTGTGTTCCACGCATTGTGAGTGTGTGTTTGTTTGTGGGTGTTTGTAGTGAACGTTTTCTAGTATTTTCTAGTATTCCCTGATAGGCGTGGGCTACGTGAGTTCTGCAAGAGTCCTGGGTGTTGTATGTTGCGTCTGGCCACTGTATTTGGTGACAGGCTGGTCCTTTGCATTCATGTGTGTCTGGTGTAGGTATGGTGTGTGTGTGCTGTGTATTCTGTGTGTTTTCTGGGCGACGTGTAAGTCCTGTGTATATGTGTGCCTTGTGTAGGAGTGGTGTGCGTATGGTGTCTGTCAAAAAGGGTATGCTCCTGGTGTAACATATGGGTGTAGGGTGTATGTGTGCTTTGGGTGGCACCTAATGGTGCGGGGTTGGCAGGCTATGGGTTGTGCATGTGTGTACGTGTATTATGTGCTGTTGCCATGTGATGGAATGTGTCCATGTCTGTGGATTTTGTGACCATGGTGGGGTGTGCCTCGGTTTGTGTGATATGCAGTGTGAGAGGGAACATGTTTGGTGATTGTATGGCTAATCGTCGGTGCACTACCCACAGGACATTATGCAGTTCCTGCACGTGGTTGGAGGACCATAGTTTGGAGGGGGATATTAGACATCACTAATGGTGGCTGAGCACTGAAAACAAGCGAGAATGCCACAAAATCTATCACGATTGTCTGTGAGTGAGAGCTCCATGTCCCCTTAATGTGATCCAAAACAGAGAGGGAAATATGGAAAGCCTTGGAGTGCTTTTTCTGGGGATCCCCACAAGCACAAAAACAAGCTGAAAAATCAACCAGGGAAAAGAAACCTGTTTGTTTCCCCTAAGCCCAAGAATGATGCCAACTCCCATTCAAACCACTCATATGGACTGGACACAATGGTTTCCTGCTGAGCCTCTTCAGAAGCCTGAACTTTCCAGATGTCAAAGGTGTTCTGAAATCCAATTTGGAAGGGACCCACAGTGCCACATAACCACAGTCCTGAGAAGCCTGAGGGTGACTCCTCTTTCATGTGAGCCTATTGCTCTTTGACACAGACACGGAATGATTCGTTAGGATCCTCTCCTTCCAGAAAAAGAGAAGAGGATAGGAGTACCTGGTGGGCTCTGTGGGCTAAGTATCTGACTCTCCGTTGCAGATGAGGTGATGATCTCATGAGTAGGGCGATGGAGCGTCCTTCTCTTGGTACATGCTGCGTGGGGAGCCCACATGAAGATTCTCTCCCTCTGCCATTCCCTGGAGTCATGGCCACTCCCCATCCATATCTCTCAAACAAATCAACGATGTTCAAATGAAACCACTAGCCCAGTCTCCCAATGAGTTTGCTTTTTTGGGTCTAAGAAACCACTCCGGGTTGGGTAAAGGGAAATCTCCATGGGCTCTACCAGAGAGTTGGTCAACAAGAAGTTTCCATTCTACTTTTAGAAAGAGAGAGACAATGTCTGGCCTTAGATATATCTCCTGCACTTCAGTCCAGGGACTAGAGACAACAGTCATTCAGGGAAATCTGGTTCCTCTCTCTGGAAGCTCTTGGATTTGCAACTAAGCCTTCAGTCAATATTCCCTGAACGCTCTGAAAGAGCCTTCACCAGGACCTGCAGAATAGTCTGCCTACCCTCCCCCTCTGGTCTCCAGAATGGAGGCATAAGAGTGATTCAAAGAGTAGATCAAGGTGACCATCCATAACACTCCTTACTCCACACAGCCAAGCAGCATGCAGTCTCATGAAGGGGCAGCAGATTCCTTGGCAATATCCAACACTGATTCTTCTCTCCGGGCACAGGTCCACAACAGAAAATTGTCATCAGACCACTGAGTGCTGGCTGTGTCAGTGACAGCAGCATAGGTCACGAATGTGAACCAAGGGAAGATTGGAAATTCAGCAAGCTTAGGAGAATGGCCCAGGAGGGCCAATGTCATCCAATCCATTGGGAATGAAACAAATCGGACATTTGTTTTAACTTTGTTTCCCTTAGTTACAGCAATGTGACCAGGTGTCTCTGAATACCTCGTGCCCAGCCTCTGCTGCCATATTCCAGTCCCCAATCCCTGCCAGCAAACAGGTAGTTCTGAGACAAAATTGCCACAGATCTTGGAAGCCAACAAAATGCAAAGGCCCAGGAGCTCTGCAGACTCCCAGGCTAACTGAGACATAGGATTTGAAGGATCTCAAACCTCAAGCTAGTATGGAAAGACAACCCAATGGATGGAAGGGGATACAGAGGGCCAGAATTTTTCAGCAGATATCAGAGTGTGATGTAGTCGAAAAGGAAGGGACTACCAAGCACAATTTCCCAGCGAGCTCACCTTATCAGGAGTAAGAAACAACTCTGGGCTTGGGCAAAGGGAACCTCCATTGGCTACACCTGGGAGCGTGTCAGCAAGAGGCCTGGAATTTTCCTGCCCAAAGAGAATGGAAGCTTCTGGCTCTGGCTCCTTTTCCTGTCCTTCCCATCGCTGAATACATGTCATAGTGGTTCAGCGAGAGCAGGGGTGCTTTGGGGGGCGGCCATATTTTTTGGAGCTGGGACTTGGTGCACTCTACCAGGCAAGGGCTCTTTCAGAGCCAGCCATGCAATGCAGCATTCTGTTCATGTGTGAACAATCCTTTCTTCCTAACGAAAGCATGCCAATCAGCCTGAGGAAGGAGACAAACGGGGTATGCATAAGCAGTTTGACAACAACCAACCAGGAATTAAGTAGGAATGTGTGTGTAGTTGTGTGCGTGCACACTTGTGTGTGTGTATGTGTGTTTGGTTGTGTGTGTGTGAAAGCCTCGTTGCTCTTCATATGATTAGTGTTCGGTGGCACTGGGTGTGTGTTTCTGTGTGTGTGTGTTTTGTGCTGTGTGTTTGTGACGGTGTGGGTGGTCTGTGTTTTTTCGGTGTGATATGAATCTGAAAGGTGTTCTGACATGAGGTGTGTTTCCCTGGGTATGTTGAATTGGTGGGTGCATCTCTGGGGTAGATGTGTGTTGAGTACATGCAGTGCATGAGTCACATGGTTGTGGTGGGTGTCTTGTGTGTTGCACGTGGCATTGGTGTGTGATGGAGGTCTGTTTTATATGGTAGCTATTGGATGTTTCTGTAGTGCATATGGTGGGTGTAGGTGGTGTGTATGTGTGATATCCATTCCCTATGTTAGTGCGGTATGTGTTGTGCGTGGGTTG
>RCUC01068331.1:0-17919 GCA_003697995.1 Taxidea taxus jeffersonii
CACACACTGTCCATTCAGGTTTCCCAACATCCTGCAGCCAACCTCCCTCCACCCTCAAGCCTCAGCTGGGCTCTCACCACCTCCAGGAAGCCCCCCACGCCTGACAATAGCCCTTGCTTCAGTGAGGGCCCCAGCTCAGAACCCTGACTGCCCTGGGGTGGGGGTGGTACTTTCTTACCTATTGTTTTGTGTTTACCTATGCGTGTTTCCAGGCTGTTGTCATTTCTTCCCTGCCAGACTCAAAACTCCTTAGTGGCATGAAGACAAATAACAAAGGCTGCTGTTCATGGAGTGCCAGACACTGTCCTTAAGCGCTTTGCAAACAATGTTCCATTTAATCTTCAGCCTGCTGTGGTGGTCCCAACTATTTTTATCCAGTTTTATAGATGAGGAAACTTTTTTTTTTTTTTTTTTTTTAAGATTCTAGAGACATTAAATAGCTTTCCTGTAAAGGGCTGACCTGGGCTGCAAACCCAGATCTGGGTGGATGCCCCAGCCCGAGATCTTCACCAGAAGAACCCAAGTGCTAGGGCTCTCTGAATGAGAACTGTGTGTTTGAAAAGCTCTTCTGCATGCCCCCTCCAGTCTGGGGACTGGCTCTTAACCACTGCCTGCTTCTCCCTTTTCCACACCCCAAGCTGTGCCCTCACACAGGTGGGAACTTGGAAAGGCTTTGTGATTGGTGGAGAGGGTAGGAAGTAATGGAGTGTTCTGTGAGGGTCTGGGTCCATCGTACAAGGGCCCCCTAAAAGAATCATGGTGCAGGGGAGATGCAAGGAGGCAGCAGGGCTGGGCCTGAGGAGGGCGGTCAGAAAAGGATTCTGGAGAGACCAAGTCAGTGACCCTCTCTCGGCCCCATCCATAGCTCAGGGCCTCACTCAGCTCTGGGCATATTAATCACTGGGGGCATCTTGTGAAAATACACATTCTGATCCAGCAAGTTGAGGGCAGGGCCTCCCGTTTGGCAATTTTTTAAGAAGATATTATTATTTGATAGAGAGAGAGAGAGTGTGTGTGCAAGCAAGGGAGCCGAGGGAGAGGGAGGGGAAGAAGCACACTCACCACTGAGCAGGGAGCCCGATGTGGGGCTCCATCCCAGGATCTCTGAGATCATGACCTGAGCTGAAGGCAGATGCTCAGCTGACTGAGCCACCCAGGCGCCCTCCCACTTGGCATTTCTAGCAAGCCCTCCGCTGATGCCCTGGGTAGGAAGGACCTAGACTCCTCCAAGCCCTTCTGGAGGATCTGACTGAGTCACTTGCCAGTTTAGTGCCTTCCCACCTCCCTCCTTTCTGCAAGATAAAATCTAAACTCCTTAGTATGCCATGGGAGCCTTTCAGACACTGTCTGCAGCCCACCTGTTGCCTTGCCTCCTTGTGCTCCCTCCCGTGCTCCCAACCCTCCAGGCAAACTGAATTCTTCACAGTTCCTCAGGCACACCATGCCTGGTCATAGTTTGGTATTTTCTGCACAGGCTGTTCCTTTGCCTAGAGGAGCGCTCATTGGCCTTTAGATGAGGATGATACTGAATGTCACTTCCTTGGGAAGTCATTGCCTGGGGAGTGAGCTCTAGACCTAAGCTTCTGGCCCAGGAGAGAAGTCCTTGAAAGGTTTCTAGAACCCTTCCCTGTCCCTGCTCCCAGTAAAGGTCATCCACGGTCCCTGGCCTTGGAATCAGGTGACTTCATTGTCCTGCTTCAGACATTCATTGTTTCTTGCCACCTTTGAGTAAAAATAGAGCTGAGAATGACTGAGGTGAAACTTGCCTTGGAGTCCAGGAGGGCAGGGATGGGGCGCCTCCCTGGGAAGGCATGGGGGCACTCTTTGGAGCCCTGGGAGGCCTGGAGCCATCTGTGCGAGCTCTGGGGAGGGGGCCTCGTGACCGGGGTCAGGGCCGCCGGGGTCTGTGGTCATGCCCTGGACCCTGAGAGGCCAGCCTGGCGTCCCTATCAGTATTCTTATGGCTGCTGTCACTTTAAAAGTTTCTCTCTGGGCTATGGAAATATTTTAGGACTTCCGGAGGAGTTTCCTTCAGTATGGCGCTTGCTTCCGGAGTTTTCTCCTGGGCTTTTTGCCTCCTCCAGGTTCCAGCTCCAGGCAGGGGCAGCTTCCAGAAGGGCTGGGGCTGCTGCCTTGGCTGCCTGCAGCCCTCCTCAGGAGCTCCTACCCCCTGGTCGCCTACCCTGACCCCCTAGAGGCTAAGTGGATGAGAAGTTTCTGTGGATTTGACACAGAAATATTGAGATTGTTTTTATAGGCTTGACAGGAACAAATAATGATGTGATTCAGGGGCAAATGCCGGTGGTAACAGCCAGCATTTACCTGGCACTTGCCAAATGTCCTACACTGTTCTAAGCACTTTGTGTCTATAAATTCTCTTCTTGATAACAGTCCTATGGAGAAGACACTTGCCTGCACTTTCCAAATGAGAACAAAGGTGCACAAATTAGGCAAGTAGCTTGCTCAATGGCATATAGCTAGTTAAGGGATGAGCTGGGATATGAACCCGCACAGTGGGACCCCTGTCTTCTTGCTCTTTAATAGGTCATGAGGCTACATTATGCCTCCTGACAGCCACTGTTAAAGATGTAAAGTTTCTTTAAGGTCAAGGACATGGAAACCTCCAGGGATGGTTTCACAGAGCAGGTGATAACACAGCCTGCTCCCAGAGGGAGATGTGACTTCATGATTTCCCTGGAGATCCCTGGATGGAAAGAGGGTTTCTGGCAGGTGTGAGGAGCACACCCTAGGGTCCCTACCCCCCTGCCCACCACCCCCCTGAATGTTGTAGAGACACCGGCCACATGCCAGCCTGTCACCAGGTACAAGATACACTGATCCATTTTTGCTGAGAGGTGGTAGAAAGTGAGTGTCCCTAACTGGCCCAGGCTCCAGGCCTGTCTCAGGTCCATTCCTGTAAATCCTAATTCCAGGTCTTTTCAGATTTATTAATTCACACAGAATTGTGTCACAATGTGATATCTTCCTTCTCCTTGAAAATCTTCATGATTCTCGAGGATAGATTTTTTTCCCCTTTATAAAAGAATGCATGCTGTTATAGAAGACGAGAAAAATGCCTAGAAATAGAGGGGAGAAAATCCATGTTACACTATCCTACCCCCTGAGAAGAGCTTTCCTCTTTGCTCTTCTCTGTCACCTCGGGTCTGGGCACCCAGCCCACCTGCGTGCTCCTGGCAGAGGTGAGGCTGGGGACCAGGGCATGACAGAAGCCCCTCAGAGCCCACATAGAAGCACCAACCCTGGATGCTTGTGCCCAGGAAAGAGGATCTGGCAGCTCCCCTTCTCCAGCTGGCTCCTTCAGCCAGGGCAAGGACCGGAGACCCGCAGCTTTGTCTCCAGGCTTTCGTGTGCCCACCTGCCCTCGCCTCAGCCCATCCTGGGGGCACAGTGTGGAGGTGCCTGCTGCTATCCCAGCTTCTCTGCCCCAGCCCCTATCCCAGCTTGTGACTAGAGGCCAGTTTCCAGAACGCTCACATAGGGAGCATTAGCGGCTCTGTTTGGCCAGAAGCCCACATCCGAGTCTCTGCTGCCTCTTCTTCCACCACGTGCCCACCCCCAGGCCCAGTTTCTCAGTGGTGTGGTCCTTCCTTGTTTTCCGAAGGTTAACTCCAGTTAATTCAAAGAGAAATCTGAGACCAAGAGCTTTGCCTGCCATCTCTGCTACTTACTCCTTCCAGTTCTCTACCATCTTCTTCCTTTTCTCCGTGTCTCCCCCCACCCAGGTCCCCAAGGGACTGCTCAGTAAGTGCTTGTTGGCAGGTTCTGAGAGACCCTGGCTCAGCCATCTGGAGACCAGCGTCCCCAGCCAGTTACCTCCATGTTCATCAGGATCCAGCAGGAAACAGGTGGCGCATTCAGGCTGGGGAGTCTGGGGAGAGCTTAAATGGAACTATGACCAAAATGTGACCAGGGTGAGGGGAGGGTCTGATTCCCACACCTGAAGGCACAGAGGCCACCTGTGAGGCTTGGCAGGAGCTGCAGCCTTCAGGGGAAGCACACAGCCTGGGTGGCCCACGGGGGTGCGGGGGGGAGGTGGCGGAGAACTACCCCCTCCTACCCTCTCTTTCTCTGATTTCTCTGGAGCAGAAACCAGAGTGCAGAAGCAGGGAGAATGGACCTGGAGGGGCATACTCCAAGACACTAGGCTGTGTCCAGGGAAGATCATTCTCTCTGAATCTTTCCCCATCTGCGGAGTGAGGGTTATAAAACCCACCCTGTGTATGTTGTGAGGTTGCTGGAAAAATCAGCTAAGGCAATGAAGGGTAGCGACACATGTTCATCATCCCGTTTTATTTATACTAGAGTAAGGGGTGATTGTTGTCCATGATAAACACACACTGGTTACCCCCCATAGAATGAGGCTTCCAGGGTACCTGGGTGGCTCAGTGGGTTAAAGCCTCTTCCTTTGGCTCAGGTTATGATCCCAGGGTCCTGGGATCGAGCCCTGAATCAGGCTCTCTGCTCAGCGGGGAACCTGCTTCCCCCTCTCTCTCTACCTGCCTCTCTGCCTACTTGTGATCTCTGTCGGTCAAATAAATAAATGAAATCTTAAAAAAAAAAAAGAATGAGGCTTCCACATTCTCACTTCTGCTGGGGATCCTCTAATCTCCAAAGGATATGTGGATAAAGGAAACAGCAATTGCGAAATGGCAAAAGCCGAGATCTGAGTCTCAGAGCCCTGCCTAAAATGTTGGTGTGGCATTGGGCAAGTTGTTAGTGAGCCTCTCTGCGTGAAAGTACCTCACTGGGCCGATTTGGGGTTCAGAAGAGCATGGTTGCCGTACTTACTAATAGCCAGCCTTGAGGGGGTGGGTAGGTTAGAAGATAGGCGACCTTGACCCAGTGGGAAAGATTTAACTTCCAGAGGGCTAGGGCTTTCTGAAAGGCCCAAGATGGGAGCTGAGGGTCTCAGCCTCTGTGGCGTCCATGGACTGGGGGGTCTATAGGGTTTTCTAGCAGGCAGTGAGGCCTATCTGCCGCCCGCCCACTTCTCTCAGCCAGAGCCCTTGTCAGCAGCACTCCCTAGAGGCTGCAAGGGTCAAGAACAGCAAACTCCATCAAGTGACAGTGTCTCCACTGGGTAAGTGTCCCACCCTGGGAGACTTCTGTATAACTGAAGATTTGTTGAGTGAATGAAGGAATGAATGAATGAACACGTGAATAAATGATTGTTAGTCTGCACTAAAGGATCTCTGTATTACCTGAGAGCCTTAGGTGTGAATGTGGGTTCTGGGACATAGTTCCTTCTTTGAGCCTTAGATCCCTCATCTGTGAATTTATGGTGTGGTTCATACCGACGGTGCCAGCATTGATAACATTCGGTTATGTCATGTGTGGAGATGCCCGGCCCCGTAGGTGCATCTGTTGTGTCACTTTCTGCCCTTTCACAATACACAAGACCACAGGCCCTTTGAACACAGGCCCTCAGGGCTCTGTTCCTGGTAGTGTTTGTGCTTTACTATACAGCTAGCCTCTCTGGCTCCAGGCAGGGCCTGCTGTGGGTCCCTCTCCTCTCAGTCCTAAGGGACCTATTCTCTCTGGACAGTACTTCCCTCCCTGGGGGGACCAACACTCACAGGGGCCTGCGTTCAGGGGTAGCATCCCTCCTCCTTCGGCCGAATCCAGGCCCTACGGTGGTCCCCAAGCTCCGAGGTGTGGGGCCACAGTCTCTGTCCTCAGCGGCATTGACCCAAGCCCAAGGCCATGGAAACGGTTCCTAATATTGACATTAACCATCACTGACTTATATTGAGTCCCAATGTGCACAGGCAGTGATCAGTTCATTCTCTTGGACTCACCAGAGTCCCCATGGCTAGCGTAGCATGTCAGAGTAACTAATTTCCCTGGTAGTCCTACGTCATTTATGCATTTATTTATTTTTTTTAAGATTTTATTTATTTATTTGACAGAGATCACAAGTAGGCAGAGAGGCAGGCAGAGAGAGAGAGAGGGAAGCAGGCTCCCTGCTGAGCAGAGAGCCCGAAGTGGGGCTCGATCCCAGGACCCTGGGACCATGATCTGAGCCGAAGGCAGAGGCTTTAACCCACTGAGCCACCCAGGTGCGCCCTCTTTATGCATTTAAAAACATTCTTCAGAAAAGGGTCCATGCACTTCATCAGATGGCCACGGCTCTGTGGCACAAAAGAATGAACGGTTTCTGTTCATTTCCTGCAAGTTCCAGGTTCCCTGTACTCTCAGTAGAATTCAGCCTTCTCTGGGTAACTCGGGGCTGTGGCTATGACAATGGCCTTCACTGAACTGGGAGGCAGGCTCTTCTCCAGGCCTGACTCCTCCCTGGTTATGTGACCTTAGGCAGGTTCTCAGTGCCCTCAAGTATAAAATGGAATGGTTGGACCATGCTTGTGTGATTTTGATTTCTATTTTCTATCTGAAATGTATAACATACATATAAAAGAGTATATAAAGTGTCTGGGTTTGGCTTAATAAGGACTTCCAAGACAAGTATCCATTTGTCCTCCATGCAGCTTAAGAAGACCTTTGCCAGGCCTGAGAAGCCGCTGTAGGCCTCACTGAGTTCATTTGCTAATATAAACCCCACAGACTCGGGTGTTTAAACAATAGAGATGTGTTGGATCACACTTCAGGAGACCAGAAGTCCAACGTCAAGGTGCCAGCTGCCATTGATTCCTTCTGCGGGAGAATCTGTCCTGTGCCTCCCTCCCAGCTTCTGTTGGCTGGCTGGCAGTCCTTGATGTTTTGTGCCTTGTAGATCCATCACCCTGATCGACCTCTGCCTGCCCTCTTCAATGGACTTCTCCACGTGTCTCTGCATCCAAGTTTCCCCTTTGTATAAAGAAAATAGTCATGTGGGATTGGGGCCCACCGTAATGACCTCATTTTAACTCAATTAGCTCTGTAAGGACCGTATTTCCAAACAAATCACATTCTAAGGTCTTGGATGTTAAGACTCCCAACATCTCTTTTTTTTTGGGGGGGGGGACACAATTCATCCCATCACACTCATTTTCATGGCCCCCTCCACCCCCAGTGCAGACAGAGGTAACACCGTCCTGAATCTTGTGTTAATCATTCCCTCCTTTTCTTCAGAGTTTTAGCACATAGGAATGTATTCCTAAATAATATAACTGTGCAGGTTTGCCAGCGATTTATGTAAATAGAATCATCGTAAAAGTATTTTTTTGTGGCTTGCTTTTTTCTGCTTAAAATTGTGTTTTTGAGATTCGTCTTTGTTCTCGTGTACAGCTCTAGATTATTCATTGTCAAAGCTGCATAGAATCCCATTCTATGAATAAGCTACAACTTATTTAGTAGTAATAATGGTACTCCTATGTTTTTGCACAAAATCCATAGTAGGAAAATCATTTTACATTGCAACACAGCACACACACACACAAACTATATATACATATAACTGAAACAAGCTTCACGAAACAATACCTACTCTTGTTTGTGACATGCTCCTTTTTAATCCGTTCCAAAAGGTGACCTGCCAAACTGATTGCATCCTGCAATGACGGGTCAATTAGCAGTGGCTCAGTGTGCCCCCTCGTATGTCTGGCTTGATGGCCTTGGGGTTCTGTGCCCAGCAGGTGGGCACAGGGCATGGCTCCATTGTTCTTGCCAAGGCTCTCTGCGCATGCACCCACTGGCATGGGACCACTGTGCCATCTGTCATGACTGTTGGCATCTCCCCGCTCCTACGGGCAGCTTCTACCTGTGGCTTCTGGGCCGTGGCCTGAGAGACCAGATCCCGGGCATGTTAGACATGTGTGCACTGTAGCGTTACAGTTTTAGTCTGGCAGCAAGAGAGAGGGTATTGTTTGGGACCAGACTGTCCGGGTTCCAAGCTTGACCACTCAGCAACTTCTCTGTGCCGCATTTTCCTCATCTGGAAAATGGGGGTATTAGTAGTACCTACCTCATGGGGTGGTATGAGGATGAAGTGAATTAATTGTTTGCATCTCTTATTATTGCTCCCGAGGCCAGTTGTGTGTCAGGGACCGATATCTTATTCTTGACTAATATCTCTGGACACAATGGCTATGTTGAGAAGAGGTCAAGACACTTAGTTAAAAGAAACCGGAGGTCAGGACGCTTGGGTGGCTCAGTCATTAAGCGTATGCCTTCGGCCCAGGTCATGATCCCTCGGTCCTGGGATCGAGCCCCACGTTGGGCTCCCTGCTCAGCCGGGAGCCTGCTTCTTCCTCTGCCTGCCACTCCCGCCTGCTTGTGCAATAGCACTCTCTCTGACAAATAAATAAGTAAAATCTTTAAAAAAGGAAAAAGAAAAGAAGCTGGAGCTGGGTGGAAGGCCTAGTTCTGGACCAGGCTGCCTGTATTCATATCCCAGCTCCACCACTGACTAGTCATGTAGCCATGAGAAAGTTATTTAACCTTCCTGGCATGAGGAAATGAAGGCACAGAGAGGTTAGGTAACTAGCTTAAGAGCACACAGCTAATAAGTGGTGGAGCCAAGATTCAAACCTCAGGGCCATCTTCTCTCCAGTCTTCTCTCCTGAACAAGTACTGAGTATCATCAGAAGTGATTCCTTCTAAGTGGGAGCCAGGGAAAGTGGTTGGAGGGACGTGCTCCTAAACTGGGTTTGAACCTCTCATTTAGGCAAGCAAGTGGGGAAGGAGATGTGCAGAGGCACAGATGCAAGAATCAGTGCTGAGTTCGGGAATTTCAGGGGCAGTCAGAGGTACTAGAGCAGAAGGTATAAGTACAAGGTGAAGGGTGGGACCGGTGCTGTGGCTCAGGAAGCCAGCAGGCTGGGCCATAGAGGCCCGGAAGGCTGTGCTAGTAGCGGGATTCCTGACAGTACTCAGTATCATGCCAGGAGCTCTCAGACTGTTAACCTCATTGTGAGAATAAAGGGAGTTACTACGGCACCAAACGCAGTACATTCTTCCTGTCCACTGGATGGAAGCCTCATGAAGGCAGAGGCTGAGTCTGCTTTGCCTCCGTGTTGCATCCCCGTCCATGGGCACAGTGCCTGGCGCATAGTAGGTACACATCGGATATCCGTCAATGGAACAGAGGAAAGCCACCTTTACCCTCTTTGGAGAAATGTCTCATTGGATCCTTTGCTTATTTTTAATTGGGTTATGTGTCTTCTTGTTGAGCTATTAGATTTCTTTATATATTCTAGCCACAAGTCCTTTATCAGGTATACGATTTGCAGATATTTTCTCCCATTTTAATGGGTTGTCGTTTCACTATCTTGATACTATCCTTTGAACCACAAAAGCTTTTGATTTTAATAGAGTTCAGTTTATCTGCATTTTCTTTTCATGCTTTTGTTGTCCTTCACCCAATCCAAGGTCATGAGCTTTAACCCTAAGCCTATAAGCCCAAGAGGCTTATAGTTTCAGTGCTTACATGTAAAGTCTTCAATCCACTTGGAGTTAATTTTTGTATATGCAGTAAAGTATGAGTTAAGGGCCTACATTCATTCTTTTGTAGGCAGATACCAGTTGTCTTACCACCATTTGTTGAAAAACTGTCAAATGGTCTTGGCACACTCATGGGAAATCAGTTGACCATACATGGACGTGTTCATGTCTGGCATCCCAAATCTACTCCATTGGTCTATAGGCGTGCAAGCCACCTATACCTCCGAGCGTTTATCATCTCTGTCCATCTGCTCTCAGTTGTCCTGAGACTCCTGCAGGACATGTTACCAGGACATCCTCTGAGCACCCTCTCCCAGGTGGCCCCTGGACTTAAGCACTGCCCACATCTGTCACGGTGGCCACTGGGAGGGCCCAATATGACCAGCCCCTGGAAGCCCATGTGGGAGGGTGCTGTGGAAGCGTACTTTCCCTCCCTCTCCCTGCACGCAGGCACATCTCCCAGTGCGGGGTGAGAGGTCCCAGAGCAGGGCCTGTTTGTGCCAAAGCCCAGCTTCTGATTGGGTGGATGGCCTTGGTGTGGGCCAGGTAGGAGGGACCGTAGGGCAGGAAGTGGCTCTTGGGATGGAGAAGGGAGTAGGGCCTGCAGGAGGGAAGCATTCCTGGCACTAGAGGCATCTTCACCAGGACAACAGCCTTGGGAGGGAGAACCCGGCATCCATGGGTAGGCACTAGAAGGCTAGAAAGGGCCATTAGTGTTGCCAAGCTCTGGTCCTAACATGGCTTCCTTCCCTGTTTCTTGAGTGTGTGTGTGTGTGTGTGTGTGTGTGTGTGTGTGTGTAGGAATGGGAATGTGTAACTTGATCCCTCTCCTTTCCAAGTCCTTATTCCATGAGGCTGGGGGACCTGGTTGCTTTAAGTGGTTGGGTGGCTCTTGGCCAGAATGTCCTCTGTGTAGGATTGTTGCCTCACCTCACTGACTCCAGCCAGTGAATGAGAATTTTGTGGAGTGGGATCAAGATCTGGGAGGCTGGGGATTAGTGGTATCATGGGGACATGTTGGCTGCGGTGGAGTTCCAGGCTTAGGGGTACTTTTGTGCAACACAGGCAGAGAACACAATGGAGCAGGGGACTGTCAAGCATCACCTGTTGAATTCTGCGTTCTCGGTTGCCTGTGTGCTGAGGAAAGCGGGGGGCGGGGGTGCTTTCCCTGGTGGGGTGCTGGCTCAGAGGGCAGGGAAGGGGCCGTGTGGTGGTGGAGAGGCCCTTGGTGCCGTCTGTTGCCCCTCCTCCAGACCTCCTAAGGCCTTAGAGATGAACCTTCTAGAACTGGCAGCCACGGCGGTGACACCGTATTTGTTAGGTGTTAGGTGTACGAGAGGGGACTCCATGGCTTACTTCAGGGCCCACCTCCCTTATTTCCAGTCCTTGGGCAGAACTGGGGGAAGAGCAGAGTTTTCTGCAGGGCGTGTGCCCGCCTCCTTCCTCTGCTTTGTCCGCACCCCCCCCCCCCAAACTCTCCCGCCTCCAAGTGGGAACAGAGCTGGGTGAGCCCAGTCGGAGCTGCTCACTGCCTGAGAATTGCATCAGCCCCGCCTGGCAGGCTGGAGCGGGAGCCTGTTGCTATGGTGACCACGAGGCTTCAAACCAGTGAGGAGGACAAGTTAGTCCCTGGGTGTGTGTTCTTCTCGCCTTGCAATGCTGTCATGTGATGGGCACAGGGTCCGTGGGTCTGTACTTCTCTTCCACGGGGAGATGTGTCATCGGCCTAGGTGGCCAGGATGGGGCAGCTGCTCCAAAAGCCATGCAGGCATTGACCAGATCTGGTGTGCGTGACTGGAAGACGCCAGCAGCTCCCTTAGCCCTTCTGCCTCATTCTGGAAACATTGGGTGATTTGAGCAAGTAAACCAGCTTCTGGGGGAAGGAAAGGATCTAGGATTTAACCTGTCACCCAGTAGAGAGGGCAGCTCTGCCTCCCAGCCAATAAAACCCGCCCAGGCTGTGTCGTGATTTTTTTTTTTCCCTAAACCACCTGCCAGAGTTCATCTTGCTAACAGTAATAGATGGTTTGGCCAAACCAGCACAGTACCTTGGTTCAGAATCTCTTCTCTCACATTTTGCCTGTAACAGGAAGGGAGAGGGAATGTCCACATTCTAGCCACATCAAGAACCTGATCTGTGCCAGGCACTGCACTAAATATTGCCTCATTTTATCATCCCCTTACATCTTACTCTAGTAGGTCATGCTGTCTCCATTTTGCAGAGGGGCAGGCCCAGGGACCCAGAGAGTTTCAGGTGACTTGCCCAAAGAGTTAAACCTCAGTCTTTGGGCTTCATGACCAGTGTTCTTTTAGATTCCAGAACCCGCTAGAATCAGGAGTTCTTAGGATGTCTAGTAATGACACACACAGTCCATCTCCTGGTGGGGAAACCGCAGCAGTCTCTCCGCAGAGAAAACCAACTGTTCTGTGTGGGGCACGGTTGACTGGAGCTGTTTCTGGTTTCTGAACAGGACGATTGAGAGATATGGGTGTTGCCTGTGGACAGAGGAGAACCCAGGAAGCAGTGAGGTCCTATCTGGGGAGGGCACTGACAAAGCCCAGACTGGGTTCATTGACAGGACTTGGGATTTCTGGCTCGGACCCTGTAGGGGTGAAGACTGATTGTCAGATGAATTCTCAGCAAAGAGGGAAGACCTGGTCCAGGGGAAGACCGAGAACCAGGAATAAGTACTTGGGTGGTACCAGGACTTTTCTCAGTGTACTTTAGATGTAGTTACTCAATTCATCCTCACAGAAGCCCTGGAAGTTTGGATACTATTATTCTATTCTGAACCTGAAACAGACACAGAGATGTTAAGTGACTTGCCCAAAGTCACACAGCTGGTAAGAGGTAGAGCTGGAACTAAAGCCCAGGAAGTCTAGCTCCAGAACATCTGGAAAGATGATAGGGAGTCAGCTTGTGTGGCCCACCCTGAGGAGGGCCAGTGTACATGTATGCGTGTGTGTGTGTGCACACACCCCAGCATACCAGCAGTGGGAGGAAAGGCTCCAGACTGCACTTCCGAGCTTCTGCGTGTTGATGGCTATGGCCTGTACATTTGCGGGAGCCCAGGGAGAGCTGTACTGGTGTGCATGAAGGCCCCTTCCTTCTTCCCTTCCTGCCTTTGTGGTTCCCAGGAGGCTGTGTGCTCTGCCACTACTCGTGTAGCACTCTGGAACATTCTGCTGCACACCGTGCACCTGGATTGCTTGTCTGATCCTGTTGAAGGGCCCCGGCTCCCAGGAACGAGCTTGGATCTAGAGTTGAGTGTGGACAGTGGTCCCAGGAGGAGCAGGCAGTGACCTCTAAGTGTCTTTCCAAGGGCCAGGATTTGGGGGATAAATAATAATAATAATATCATCAATAATAACAACCCTAACATTACTTACTCCGTGCCAGGCACTGTTCTTAGGCCTTTACTTGAGCTAACTAATTCATTTAACTGTCAGAGAGCTCTGTGAAGTAGTGGTATTATTATTATCGTCATTTTATAAAGAAGGACACTCAAGCACAGAGAAGTTAAGCAGGTTGCCCAAGGTCACACAGCTAACACCTGAGATTTGAATTTAGATAGTGTAACTCCAGAGCCAGTGCTATAAAAGCACTGTGGGCTACTATGCCCTTTCCTGGCTCCCACAGGAAGCCTCCAGACCCTATACCTCTTCTCTTGCCCTCAATTCAGAATCTTGCTCTCATTTTCCAAGGAGACTGGGATGTGTCCACTTGCCTGCCTGGAGGTCCTGTGTATGAGATGTGGCCTCTGACAGCAACCAAGCCCTGGTGTTTGTGGGTATTGTGCCCCTTCTCTCCTCTCAGGCTCACATGCCCAGATGTGGAAGGGACATTTCCAGGAGCACTCCTGGGATCAGAGGTAACTGACCTTGGCCATCCCACCAATCTGCCTGCACTCAGACGATCCAGTATAAACACCTGGGCTGACCTGGCCGGCCCTGTGGGCCCTGGCACCTGTGTCTCTTGGCTTGTCCTCTCTGGCCTATGGTCTACAGCCACACTTGTTATGAGAGCCAAATTAAAACATCACTTTTTCCTTTCCCTCCCCGATCTCATGTCAGCCCCTGGGCCATGTCTGGTCCTGGGCTTGATTCTCAGAGGAGACTTCCTTACTGCGGAGGGTAAGGCTGGCATCTCTCACAGCCAGGTGGGAGGATGGAACCCTGTGGATCCGAGTGAAGGACTTGGGAGGTGGCAGAGGGGTGGGGGCAGAGCCAGGGGAAGTGGTGACCTGGGGAGGAGTTGCATTTCCAGCTGTGACCCTGAGTCATTCTGTGTGTTCTCTAGGTTATCGCTAGGGCTGGCTGAACACTGTAATGGGTGCCCCGGTGCTGCCTGATGGGAGAGAGAGTATTGAATTGGAGTCGACAGATGTCTAGGGCAGAGCCAGGCTTGTCTGGTGCCAGGAAGTTGGCAGCAAAACAGAGAAGAACTGTGGACGTGGAACCTGCCTGTGTAACTCCAAAAGTGACTCCAAAGCCCTTTTGAAAATTAAGTGGACTCCAGGCCTAGTTTAGTCCCCATGTTCCCTGCTAATCCTCACCAAAGAGTTTCTGACTCCAGTTCTGCTCCTTCTGCTCCTTCCTGTCTGCTTTTTTAAAAAGTATGTTTTATTCTATTTTTAAATTGTGACAAAATACATAAAACAAAATTTACCATCGTAATCATTTTTAAGTATGCGGCTCAGAGGCTTTAAGTACACTCACAGGGCTGTGCAACCGTCCCTGGGAGGAAGCAGGCTCCCTGCCGAGCAGAGAGCCCGATGCGGGGCTCGATCCCAGGACCCTGAGATCATGACCTGAGCCGAAGGCAGAGGCTTTAACCCACTGAGCCACCCAGGCGCACCCCCCCCTTTTTTTTTGCAGGAGCACCGAAAACTGCTCTTTGTTTCAGTCCGAATATGCAACAGCCCCTACCCCCACCATGTGGGCCCCTCCCTGCAACCCCAGCTTTACCCTGTGCATCTCCCATCCGCCTATGTGCCTCCCCACCCCTCTCCATCCCCAGAACACTCGTCATCTTGCAAAACTGAAACTCTGTGCCCTTTAAACACTAACTCCCCCTTCTCCCTGACCCAGCCCCTGGCAACCATCTGTCCACTTCCTGTCTCTGTGAATTTGACTACACTAAGTACCTCATGTAAGTGGAATCATACAGTATTTGTCTTTTTGTGGCTGGCTTATTTCACTCAGCATCATGTCCTCAAGATTCATTCATGTTGTTTCTTCAACCTTTTGACTCTGGGTATTGCCTTGTCTCCTTTTGGGCTCACTTCACACATCACCAATAGGCCATCCTTGGGGCTTGGTCAGGGATGGGCTCGCTGACTTGGTCCTGGGAGAGTGGATGGGTCACCTATTTGGTGGGAAGGCTTGGCCCTCTGGTGCTGGCTTCTACCATTGATGCTCCTGCAACCAACCCACTTGCCTGAGGCCATTCCAGATTTCCTTCCCCTCTGCCCTCCGAAGAGGATGCTGGGTTCCTGGTTCTCTCCTGAATAGGAGGAGGGTGGCCGTGGTTCACCATGAGCCTAGCATGGGTTGTGTTAGGGGAAAGGGACTGTTGGGCACTGGGACGTGCATGTGAGCTTCTTTGAGACTGGGGCCGGCTGGCCGACCTTACACGGAGTAGTTGGAGATCCAACTCAGTAGTTGCAGACCCAACTCAGTCCCAGGAATCCCCATGATTTAACACAAGCACCATTCACTGCTTGCTTACACCAGTGTCTCGCTAGTCAGAAGGGGCCTCTGCTCCACATGGTCGCCTAAGGACCCAGCAGATGGAGGCTACCCCTTCTGAACCCCTGGCCTCCAAGGTCACTGCGGCAGGAGGAGGGGAATGGAGAATTTTGCATGATGGGTGACCAGAGCAGAGAGAGTCAGAAGGCAGCAGGGCCTTGATGGGGATATATGTCTGTACCTATGTGTGCATATGTGTGTGCATGTGTGTATAGTGTGTGTGCACCTGTGCGTGCCTCTGTGTGCGTGTGGGCAAAGAGCAGAAACAAGGGGGCTGGCCGAACCGCAGTTCCCTTCCCCGGCTCAGCCCTCACCTGGCTTGGTAGCGCTCCAGAGGAAGGGTGATTCGGTGGGTCAGAAAGAGGCCATTGACCTTGGGAGGTCCTCTCATCTCCTCTCAGCGGATGACCAAAGGAAGTTGGAACAGGCAAAACCACCAACGCTCTGGACCCGAGGGGGCAGAGAAGGGCATGAATTTTGATGCACCCTCAAAATAATAGAACAAGAATAGAATGATTTTTAAGGTCGAGGGAAGGTCTATGGAGAGCCAGCAGCTCGAGCTGAATGCCAGCGAGTGTGGCCTCCTGGCAGCCGTGGACAGAGATGTGGGGTGCTTCTGTGGAAGTACATGTGAAGGTGTGCAAGCGTGTGCAAGCTGGGAATATCTCAGCTGACTTCTGCAGAGAAGGGTAGGCGCGGGGGGGCCACGCGGCCTTGAGATGGAAGGGAACCTGCGGTGTGGAGGGCGGCGCTCATGGATTCTGATCCCGGCCGCCACCAAAGGTTAAGGTTGCTCTTGGGGTCTTACTGAGCCCTTTGGACCTTATGTTACTTATCTGTCTCCTGAACTGTCCCTTCCTACTTCTCAGCACTAGATTGAGAGTCATTTAATTTTTATAAATACGCTAGGGACTCATGAAACCATATATGGGACAGGGGTCTCTGAGGAGGCCATCCCAGGCGGGTGATAAGTGGGACTGGATTTTAAAGTCATTGTCATAATGGTCCTTTGATTCTCCCTCTTCACTGCTTCCTGTCCATTTCCCCTTCTGCTTCTTTGGGGCCAAGTGGCATTTGCCACCAGCATGCGGGCAGAGGGGAGGAAGAGCAGAGCCTTAAATCAGATCAGTCCAGGATCATTATTTGTCATCAATCCATCAAAATTCAGAGGGGAAGCTGGAGACAAGTTAAAGCTGTTAACTCTCATAAGGGTTAGAATTACTATAGGATTTGTCTCAGGGACCTCCTGGCACCCCCACCCCAGGCCCTAAATAATTGAATTGGTTGTTAGGGGAGGTGTTTCAGTGATTGGGATCAGCCGGGTGGCGGTTACCCAGAATCTGCTTGGTCAATGTTCTCCAGACTCCTGCCACCTAGTGGAGGAAGCTGGTATAGACCAAAGGCCAAATGAATGGGAATTTGACTTCCTAGAGCAATGTTTTTTGTCTGACTGAACGCTGTACGGTTTGTGAAATACTTTTCTTGTTTGGCCTCTTGGGAGCAGCCACATGGAATGCACAAGGCGGCTGTGTCACCCCATTTCACAACGAGAACGTGGAGGCTCGGAAAGAATGAGCAACCTGCAAGTCCAGAAGCACTGGGCCCAGAACCCGTATTTGTTTGACTTCTGGTCCCAGGCTTGACTCATTGTAAGCCACCGACTAGTAGCAGCAGGAATGGGGGAGTACCCAGTCCTGCTTGGGGTCCATTCCTTTACTACATCTGGCACATAAAAATGCAGGAGATGTTTGTTGAATGACTATGGCTCATTTACACAGAAAGGTTTCCTCCACCATGGCAAGGCCATCTAACCGTTCTGCACCAGCATTCCTGTATGTTCAGTGGACATATAACTGCTTTTTCTATAGAGCAATTAGAAATTCTAGGCTGGGGGCGCCTGGGTGGCTCAGTGGGTTAAAGCCTCAGCCTTCGGCTTGGGTCATGATCCCAGGGTTCTGGGATTGAGCCCCGCATCGGGCTCTTTGCTCAGCAGGGAGCCTGCTTCCCTTCCTCTCTCTCTGCCTGCCTCTCTGCCTGCTTGTGATCTCTCTCTGTCAAATAAATAAATAAAAATCTTTAAATTCTAGGCCTTTGTGCCTGGGTGGGAGACTTGGCCCAAAGTCTTAATCTGTGGGTCAGTTTATTATTAGCCAGGTAGCCCTGGATAAGACTCAGAACCTCCTCAGCCTCAGCTTTCCCCTATGTAAAATGGGGGAGTAATATCCACACTGACAATACCCGTGTATTGTGAGATCTCGGCTGCAGGGTTGCTCTGTATGCTCTAAAACATGGTGCAGATAATAGCATTTCTCTTCAATCTCTCTGAGCCTGGACACTGCTGAAACCACCATCTCTTCTCTGCCCAGGGCTGTCAGCGGGCCCCTGCCCCCTCGCCTGCCACTGAACCCCATGACCTAGGATTCCTTTGTCCCAGGCTTTGGGGCCCTGGCTTCTCCAGGTGGCCCCTGTCTCTGCCTCCCTCCCCCAGGGAGCCTGGAGGTAGAGGGTCTGATCAAATCTCCATGGTAACCAGAGAGGCCCAGCTGCACCCCCCACGGGACAGGGAGTCTGTTCCCAGCAGGGAGGCCAAGCCAGAACCGAGTGCTCCAACTCCAGCTCTCCCGAGGCACCTCCAGGAACCAGCTGCCCCATCACCTCTGCCCTTTGCTGGGTTAGTGACCTATGTGAAGTCCTCTGCGTGAGGAGCCTATGCTGTGGTCCAGGTGGCTGCTGGGGGCTCTGAGTGAATGGGACAGGGGCTGCCCCCCC
>ML095551.1:3550-28865 GCA_003697995.1 Taxidea taxus jeffersonii
CCCCCCCCCCCCCCGTTGCTCATGCCACCTCCCATTTTTCCTCTGACCCCAGCTCCTAGTGGCGTATTACAGGCCCATGCTGGTCGCCTTTGTACTGTCCCTTTTTAAAAAATTTTAAATGCAATGGAAGAACTGTCGTGGACTGAATTGTGTCCCCCCAGATTCATATGTGGAAGCCCCCCAGTCCACCGTGACTGGGTTTGGAGATGGGGTCTTCAGTGCGGTCATTAGAGTTAAATGAGGTCCTCAGGCTGGGGCCCTAATCTGATAAGACTGGTGTCCTTGCAGAGATAGGAAGAGGCAGCAGGGATGTGCCGGCCCAGGGAGAAGGCCTGTTTGATGGGACATCGACAACCTTACTGCATTCTGATACTCTCTAGAAAAGTCCTTAAAGTAAGATGTGAACACAGTTGAAGCCAAGTAGCTCTGAGCGGCTGGAACAGAAAGGAACGCCGGGTTTTACCCGTACGTGCTGGCACCCCTCTCCTTTCAGGGGACCACTTTTCTCCCACAAGTGTTTGTTTTCTCTAATTAATAGACTATTTTTAGAGCAGTTTTGAGTTTATGGACAAATTGAGCATGAAGTACAAGGTTACCATATATCCTCTCCTGTCCCCTCAATTTCCCTTACTAGTATGTTGCATATGTTACATTTGTTGCCTTTGAGGAACCGATACTGATACATTAACTCGGGTCCGTAGCTTACCCTGGGGCTCGACCCCGGTGTGGTACATTCCGTGGGTTTTGATAAATGGAGAATGACCTCTATCCACCATTATAGCATCACACAGAGTGGTTTCTCTGCCCTAAAAATCCTCTGGGCTCCGCCTCTTCGTCCCTCCTTCCCTCTCCCCAACCCGGACAACCACCGAACTCTTTACTGTCTCCATAGTTTTGCCTTTTCCAGAATGTCCTAGAGTTGGATGTGGCCTTTTCAGACTGGCCTTTTCAGACTGGCTTCTTTCACTTAGTGACATGCATGTAAAGTTCCTGCATGGCTTTTCATGACTTGACCGCACATTTCTTTTTTAGCACTGAATAATGTTCCATCACCCCGAGGGGCCACAATTTAGGAATCCGTTCACTCACTGAAGGACATCTTGCATGCTGCCAAGGTTTGGCAGCTATGAGTCGAGCATAGGAAATTACTCTATGTCACCACTAAACTGTAATTATAGAGAATTAACAGTGACTCAGTATATCATTCAATATCCGATTCATATCAAATTTCAACCCAGAATTCTTTCAAGGCCCACACGTTGCATTTGGTTGTTTTGCCCCTGTAGCCTTTCATCTAGAACACTTTCCTGCCTTTTTTGGTGTGTTATTTATGACAGAGTTTTAGTTTTTGTTTTTGTTTGGGAAGAGTCCGGGATCAGTAGTCTCACATTGGGAATCTGTTTGATTGCTTCCCGATGGCTTGAGCTGGCTAAGTCATTTCTGCGATGTGCTAACGTAGATGATGTCATAACGTCAGCTTCTCCAGCTTTGTTGGTGATAAGCTGTGCCACTTAGATGAGGTGGTGGGGACCAGAGCCCTCCGCTGAGAAGGGACATTTTTCTCTCTATATGTAATCTGTGGAGGGATCCTGGGAGACCAGTCGAGTTTTTTGCTTTCCAGCAACCGTTTGCCCAGTGGTTTTGGAACCCACGGATGATTACTGACTAAACTAATTATTACAACAGGCATTGCAAAATGTTCATTTGCTGATTCTGTCTCGCTTTGTACATTTCCTTCCATTTCTTGGAGCCTCACAACAGAGTCCTGATGCTTGCAGAATTTTGACATCCATGTTTTTCAAGTTCCCTTTTGTGATCTTCCCCTCTCCTGAAGACGTTCCTGTGAGGGAGAGGGGAACAGGCAGTACCCGCTGTCTCCCCCAGGGTCAGGGGTGCGCAACTAACACCGGAAAACAATCACTTTTTCAGGGTTGGTCAAGGGCCGTGTGGTCAGGAACAATTCTGGCCTGACAGTTTCACTACCCAGCATGCATTTCACCAGCGGCAACTGAGTCCAGTGCAGCCCCGGATGCTAGTGTTCCCTCTTCATAGTCCCTTCTGTTGCACGGGAGATGAATTTGACTAATTTGGCCTTAATTAAATAAATCACAGAGTATTGCATTTGTGTTTTCTGATTTGGGGGCATCTCATTATTTTACATCAATACAGAGTAGAAATCTTTCATTTTATTAGCTACACAGTAATCCAGGGTCAGCCTGACCCTGTTTAGTTCTCCTTCTGTTTTTCTTGGGTGTGCGGGCTATCTGGCAGACCGATTTGGCCAGTGGAACTTTCTTTCTCTAAAGAAACTGTGCACATCCCCTTCCTTCAAACCTTTTACTTTACCGAGGGGGCATGGTTTGTCCCAGCAGGTGGTCATTTAAGTAGTTAATAAAATCAAGATTGAGTAAGGGCTGCAGGATGTGGTTGTGCAGGTGTGTCCTGTGCAGTCTGGGGTACATGTTACGTTGTCGTGTTTGCAAGTGGTACTCCTTGGGGTTGTGCAATGTGTAGTCTAGGGCCCTTACACAAGGAACCCTGTTAAGAGGCCTTGTTTTTGTAAGTTGAAAACAATGGGATTTTGGAAGAGGAGTCATTCCCATTTATGGCGAAAATACGAATGTTAAACTTTACCCGTCCACCACGACAGACTTAAAATAGGATCTGTTGTTACCTTCTACTTGGAATTTCTGTGATGTGGTCCAGTTTTGACAAAGGCTTCCACAATTGATTTTTTCAATTGATTATAGTCCTGAAATTTAGGAGAATGTATTAGTCATTGTAGGTTTCTTGCTGTAATTAACAAGCTTGCCATCTCCATGGCCTAACACAGTAGTGATTCCTTCCCCCCTGTGTCACGTCCAGTGTGGGTTTCAGCAGGAGTGGGCTCTCTACCATAGAGTCATCCAAGGACCCAGGTCTTTGAATCTGGTGGCTGTTAAGTCAGTCCTCTGTGACCTCAGAGTCCTTCATTGGCTCCCCTGCCTGTGGCTACCAGTTGAGGAGAGAGAGTATCTGGAAATGTGTAGGTGACCTGGGAAGGGCATCTCTCCTCTCCACCTACGTGCCATTGGCCAGAGCTCACTCGCTTGTCTCCACCCGACTGCAGGGATGGCTGGGAAATGTCTCTCTGTGCGTCCAGGTGGAGAAGGCCCTGGGGTTTAGGGCAGGCATGAGTCAATCTTGCAAAGCTGACCTCTTTTCTCTATTTTGTTTCTTCTCCAGGAGACTTCTTGGCATCATCACGAAAAAGGATGTCTTGAGACATATGGCCCAGATGGCAAACCAGGACCCTGAATCCATCATGTTTAATTAGAAACAAGGTGGCATTTATTTTGAGAAAAACACAACCATGTCATTTTAAAAGAAATAAACAAATGATATGTTATTATCCTAATGAACGATTGTGCGCTGGGGGCAGTGGAAACAAAAGCTTTGTTGGAAAGGAAGAAGGATGAAACCTTTCAAAAAAGAGAGCGGGAGACATCAACGAGTAGGCATTTTATAGCTTTAACCCCTTATGAGTTTCCAGCTGTGTTTCTTAATGAGTTAATTAACTGCCGTCGGGGCATGGGGGGGGGTGTAAACAATATGGTTCGTACAAGGACACCGAACACAAATGCTGAGTCCAGAAACGTTTGCCCCTCGTGTTTAAGGCTGATGTTTGTGAAGCTTTGAGTTCAAAAGGCAAAGGAGTATTGGCCTGCCGGCATCTTTTATTTCTTGGTTCCTGAAGTGTTGCTGCTATATCGCTGAATCGGACTAAAGATATCTGCACTCACTTTGTTGGAAAAGACAAAAGAAATTAAATCGGCACACAGTGAAAGCTGAAAGTTTGCCAGTGGGTTCACTCCTGACCATCCCATTTCTTGCTCCCGTTCTCGGCCCACTGTTTCGCTTCTCCCATCAGTTTCCGAACCAACATCCAGGGTCTCCTGCGATGACGAGTATGAAGAAATCCTTTCTCTGTGCAAGGCCAACACCTTGGGACTGCATGATGAACTCCTGGCGTGTTTAGTGCTGCCCGTATTTCCTTCCATACAAAGGGGTTCATCCCGATTTTGAGGATGTACACACCTGCTCGTCATGTTGCAAATGTGTTGCATGTGCATTCCTAAATATTGAGCCTTCCAGCACTTTCTATGGGCCATATCCTACGAGCTGCCAGCTTGTCATAAGTGTGCTTTAATTTCCGAACAGTGTACGTGAGGGTCAAAACAGGCTGCCCATGTTACCACTTATTTTTCCTCTCAGATCCTATTAAATACGGCTGCAGAGAGGGTGAGGCATATGAAGTCTCAGTAACTCCTCCAAATGGACTGCAAGAGAGATACTAAATTGATTCTAAATCTGTTCCATTATCTTCTCCGTAGGATGCAAAACGTCTGGCGTTAGTGTCTGAGTGTGCACTTTCGTGCTTGTACGCGGAGCACAGAAGGGCAGAGTTAAACCATCGACAGCCACGTTGAGCACTGGGCTTCTATGTATTGAACTTAATGGTGCACTTGTCTCCTTAGTCAGGAATTCAGTCTTTTCTGGGAGAAGGCCCGGAGCTGTGATTTAGGTCCGCGGTGCTCTCTGTGGGAGCCTGGCCGCTCCCACTTGCCCTCTCCCATCCGTCTTGGCTCTTCCCAGCTCCCTGAGCTGCCCTCACCCGACGCCTTGTTGGATACTGGCGGAGCAGGTGTGCAAGTAAGAGAAAAAGCCACCGGACAGTGGAGAGTTGAATGAGAAACCCGGGGGTCGGGCACTGTCGACTCTCTCTGTATTATCACCCAGGATTCATGTCCTTTGGTATTGTTTCCTGCCGTCCTTTGTCCCCTGGCTTGCCCCCTCTGAGCCACAAGGTGGTTACTGAGCTGCTGGGTAAGATGTCTGCTTCCCAGACAGGGAGAGGGAGGAGGAGGCCTGAAACAAGGGGCAGCGCCCGTATTAGGAAAGCAAAACTCCCAGAGAGGCTCAGCTTACATCCATTGGCTAGAATTCTGTCACATGACTCCCGCCGGCTGCATGTGAGTGTGGGAAGGAAAGTTTGTAGCTAGACGTATTGTTCCCTGAATGAAAGTTTGATTCTCTTAGTAAGGAAGGGGGACGGGTCCTTGGGAGGGAATGCTGTCCACTGGATTGGGCGCCATCATCGTGTCCAGGTTGCCGTCCTCTCTGTCCTCTTTACACTTTTTCTTTTTTTTTTTTTTTTTAAAGATTTTATTTATTCATTTGACAGAGACAGAGATCACAAGCAGGCAGAGAGGCAGGCAGAGAGAGAGGAAGAAGCAGGCTCCTCGTGGAGCAGAGAGCCCGATGCGGGGCTCGATCCCAGGACCCTGAGATCATGACCTGAGCCAAAGGCAGAGGCTTTAACCCACTGAGCCACCCAGGCGCCCCTCCTTTCTTGCCGAACACTCTAGACACTCTTTTCTCACCTTATAGTTTCCCACCCCTTCTGTCAGATTTGACATAGAACTGCCAGTCGGAAGCCATCATTTCTTAGCCCTAATAAAAACCTAGAAACTTCTAGTTGGTGTAAGTAAATGTACTTTTGGATTCTCTGGGTTATTAAAAAAGTTAAGTCCAACCATGCTGGCAAACTGGAAGTTTTGTTTCAGTGATTGGCTGGTCCCCTCCAAACTAATACCAAATAGTCCCTTCAGTGTGGAAACACCCGTCAGTAGTAGAGAAGTCAATTTTCGTGTCTCTTTCTCGGCGCGTCAGTATCGAGTAACAGATCCTAATATTAGTGTTGTTGCTGGGGTTTCCATGGAACATATGCAAGTGAAGCTGGGTTCTTCTGGACTTTAAATACTAAAAGGTCTTAAAGATTGCTTCGTGTTGTTCCCTCTTACTCCCACGTGGTCTCCCAAAGAGTATTCATTAGTCATAGCCTGGATTTAGATAATCCAGTACGCCCTTTTAGCTGAAATAAGGAGCTTCGGAAGGGAACATGAAACAGTGAACAGATAGCCAAAGGTCAGTGAAACCACAGAATTTCCTCCTCCTCCAGCCGAGGCCATGGAGGGATGAAGGGATAGTTTATTCTGGGCCAAGGTCACCGAGGGATGTTGTGCTGTGTCCTTCTCCCCAGTGCTTATTGGAGCGAGGTCCGCAGGTTCATGGGAAACCATTGGGAGTGCTACTTGACTCAGGTAACCTCGTTTTCCTTCATAAGCCAAATCTCTCATTTGTGGTGGGGTTCGGGCTCTTGGCTCCAGAAGGCCAGGGTCAGACAGGTCGGTAAAGGTTGGCAGCGTGGCTCCCTGAGGGATTGCTTTCTTCCTCTGGAGCCCTAACTCCCCTTTGCCATCCCCTTGCCACGCCCCCCCCCCCCCCGCCCCCAGCCTGAGTTCTCAGACAAACTCGATGGGGGACAGGCTCCTGAGCTCTTTGTCACCCTTTCTTGTAAAAGATCGTGGGTAGGGATTCGGAAGCTATTTGCTGTATCCAGATGTAGAACTTCCCCACTTTACCTAGTGGTCTGATAAGCAAGAGGAGTAGAACCGGGATGTGGAAGGAAAATAAACATTTCTTAGAATAATGTGGTTTTATCTTTTTCCAGAACCAAAGCCTTTAGACTTTTGTAGAACTTTCTGGATTCTTTCTGAATCAGTGTTTTTATGTAAATAAGCAGAAATGCAGAATGGAAAAGGAGTTCTCCGACGAGACACATCAACCTATTTCTTGTCCTCCCTCTCTGCTCTGAAGGAAATGTGTGGTAGAAGGACAGACAACAAATAAAGGGTAGCCCGAAGGGACATTCGAATTTCTTGCATTTTTCAGCGCATCCCCTGGGACCGCAGATGTGCGCAGGGCATTAGTGGAAAGGGAAATGTGCTAGAAGCAAATCACTACTCAGTGTTTGCTGTTACAACCAGGCAATCCCCAATTCCTCTATTTAGTCCTTCCCAAAAGACCTTAGAAAGGAGACGACATCTCAGGAGATCTGTTTTTGGCCCTAAGACGTCAAAGAAACTGAAAAATTTGTTTCGCTTAGGTGAGGAATGGTTACTTGACACCATCAACACGTGCAGACCTGCTCAGTACTCGGCATCAGGTGCCGAGCTGGCAACGAGGAACGCGAGGAGGGGCACTATCGGGTTACATCCCTGGAATAGGATGCTTCATTCTGATTTCACGTGGTTTCACGTGGGCAGCGTTTTCTCACCCCCGCCCCCTCCCCCCGCTCTGAGCCTTTGAAATGAGTTACATGGCAGGAGAGCACGTGTACCTAACTTCGCAACATTAACCAGACTCCATCTTCACGGGTGCAGTAATAACTATTTATTTGCCGTCCTAGGTGTGCTGGGAATGAGCCTACGTGCGACTTTTATGACATCTGTTCGCATTTGGTGTGGGAACGACCACATAGCAACGTGGTGTTTTTTTTTTTTTAATTGTAACCCTCTGTGTAAACGTTGGCACCGTATTAAAAATTAAATGTTTGAACTTTACCTTTAAAAATAAAACAAGCCCCGTCCTCGAGAAGCATGTTATAAATGGAAGGGATACTGATTTCGCAGCACACTTCTGCCCAGCGGAACCTCTGGAAACCTGATTCCGGGGACGGCTGAAGTTAAAGACCGGTTCATTAAGATTTTCGTGTAGGGCGGTGATGTCCATGGGGTCAGCTTTAAAATCCCTTGGTCTTCGCCCGGAGGGTAACGGCCAAATAAGAGTTCAGACTGGAGCTATCACACGTCCAAGGATGGGGTGAGACCGCTGTCCACAGGCCATCTGTGTCTCCGCCCTGTGCAGGACAGCTTGGGCCGTGGTCTAACACTAATTCTGTTGTCCTTTCAAACTTTTTATCCATTACTTTGGGAATCACAAGAACTTAAACTATGCCCTTCCCCACCAGTTGCTTTTTTTTTTCTTTTTAAATTTCCAACTTGACAAAAACACGAAGGAAAAAACAGAGAATGCCCACATCTCTTTGATGGCCTAGGAGAGGCAGTGAGAGGGATCCCTTCTAACTCGGGAGGGGGGCGGGTAGCCAGGCTGGGGACAGCTTAGGGAAGATCATCCTCAGCAGGGGGGCCCAGCAGATGCAAATGTCCTGAGGTGGGAACGGGCCTAACTTCCCGGGGGCCCCACGGGGTGGGGGGTGAGTGGCTGCAGGCTGGGTGGTGCCTGTGGAGCGAGTGGGGCATGTGAAGTTGGTTTTGTTTTTCCTTCGGTGGGAGGCTCACACAAGCAGATGCTTCCAGGTCTCACAGGGCCAGGTGCAGACAAGGAGTGCAGAGGAAGGACAGGCTTTGACTTGCACCGTTCACGAACATTGCTGGCTGTGGTACGGTGGGACTGGAAGCCGGCGGTCTGGCTAGGAGGCTATTTCAAATACTTGAGTTATGATGGAGGCTTGTCCCAGAGAAGCCCTTGAGTTTTGGAAACATTTCTGAGGTAGAGCCAACAGATTTGCCGGTGGAGTGGGTATAAAATGGTACAACCAAGTTGCCATTTACTGCCATGGGCGAGACTAGGCCAAGAGCTCCGTTGTCGAAGTGCTACACTGGAGATCTCGGCTGGACGTTGGAGTCCAGAGTTCAGGGGAATCGTTGAGGTCAGAGACGTAAGTCAAGCCACTGGCGCATATCAGTCCTGGAAACTTCCATGGCCTAATGATACGCTAAGAGCCAACAACCAACATTCTGACAGAATTTCAACATTGCATTTTCAGGGAGTCATGCTGATTTAGTGCACAGCCGAGCTTGAGTTCCAGCTCCGCTGTGTGACATCGTCAAAGGGATTGAACCTCTCTGAGCCTAGATTATCCCATCTCTGTCGAGTGAGCTGTCGTTCTTGACCAGCAGTGCAGCTGTGAGAATTCCACAAGAGACACCGTATAGAAGGCTCTTGGCACCAACCATTTCATGTTATGAAGCCCTCCAGGGAGCTTTAGTTGGAAATTAATTTTATGTTGTTTTCAGTTGAATTGTAAGACCCCTAACATGAGTAACACAGATCGGGCTAACCACCTGCCTTCTTTCCGGCTCTACCTGCAGTCATTTCCAAAAATGTGAAACAAAACAAAAACTCAGATCTCTTAAGGAATGTCACAGAAATTCTCACTGACTCCAAATGAATGGTAAATATTTATTTATTTATTTTTAAAGATTTTATTTATTTGACACACACACAGAGAGAGAGAGAGAAGCAGGCAGAGGGAGAGGAGGAAGCAGGCTCCCCACTGAGCAGAGAGCCATCCCAGGACCCTGAGATCATGACCTGAGCCGGAGGCCGAGGCTTAACCCATTGAGCCACCCAGGTGCCCCTGAATGGTAAATTTTCCGAAAAGAAATCGCTCGGTAAAAAATTCCATTTCTCTGTAGCTTTGTGTCAGCTCAGAGAGCGGGAAAGCGTAAACATGCATGGGCACCAGGGGCGCCTGGGTGGCTCAGTGGGGTAAGCCTCTGCCTTCGGCTCAGGTTATGATCTCAGGGTCCCGGGATGGAGGCCCACATCGGACTCTCTGCTCAGCGGGGAGCCTGCTTCCTCCTCTCTGCCTGCCTCTCCACTTACTTGTGATCTCTGTCAAATGAATAAATAAAATCTTTAACAAAATATGCATGGGCACCAAACTATTGATTAGCTTGAAATTTGGAGCAAGAGTTCACGAAACAGGAGATTGTGTGCAACTTGCTTATTTTCAGACGACATAAAACCCAATACCACTACGCCTCCAGACGGAAAAATCTCTCCAGTGTGGTGTTAATGTAGAAATAAGTCTCATTAGTAAAACTCATGAAAGACCAGCCTTCTGCGGGCCTTGGCTATTTCCTCTCAACACGCGCAGTTAAGAACCAGAGGGGGAGAACGAACAAACAGGATTTGTCCAAAAGGTGACAACCCATCAGTTTTAATTCTGGGAGCTTAGCTAGAGCTAACCAGAACGGCCTTGCCAATAAACGTCTGGGTCAGGCAGGCTTCTTCGTGGGCTTTCATGAATTGAAACGAGACCAGAAACTTCCATGGCCTCCTGGGGCCACGCACTCTGCCCGAGCGCAGGGAGCCCGGCACACCCGTTGTTAAAGCCCGTCCCCAGTTCATTGGTAGTTAACTGGCTAGAAAGAAGCTACCATATGTGAAAGCAGATAGGGAACATCTATTTTTGGCAGTTCCTCCACATTGCATTTCATTAAAGAAACAGCCTTTTCTTTCCGAATGAGCAATAAGCAAAGAGCACCTTGTGGGGATTTCCAAACCCCTTCAGTCAGGGCTTGGCTCACAGAGCGGAGGGAGCAATTTCCATGTGATTCCAGCATTTGTTATGGAACACATACTCCAAAGATTAAACAGCCGCCCTCGATCCAAACAGATTCTGTCAGAGAAATTGGAAACACGTCCATAAATTCTCGTCCCGCAGGCTGTGTGTGACAGGTTGGGTCCAGAGGATGCTTGCCGGTAGAACATTCCTTCCTTCTGCGGGGCTCCGTGTTCATTTCACACGCACTCGGGGCCTCCACCTGTTTCCAGCCGAGACTAACCCAAGCGGAAATTGGAGCTAGCTTCCTTTGGATGGGCTGGTTTCCTTTTCTGACATTTCTCAAGCTGCAGTCCGTCCGCAGAAGGATGAGCCTTTCTGGCGATGGCTGTGGACGATTCACATTCTCCGAGGAGTTCCCAAGCCGCCAGCTGCTCGGCTCAGGAGTGCCCAGAGACCTGGGGAGAACGAGGAGGTCTGCATACATGGGGGAGGCACTTCCCAAAGTGCTTCCACGATCCTGGGCTTGCGCACCATGCTGCTAGGTGCCCCGGGGGCAAGAGTGGATTCTGTGGCTATCTAACTGGAAAGTTCCATCTCCTGGGACTGGGGTTCCGAAGACCAGTCCTTGGGGAGCACTGCTCTGGGGGCGGGAGCCTGAGGGTCCAGGAAGTCTCCTTTTTAGTTTCTTTGCAGTGCTGAGCGACCTGGGAGACGTGAGTCACCTTTTATGGACGCCCAGCATATCTGGGCAGCTGGGACCTTTCCTTCTGCTTGATAACCAGAATGATAGAGGCTAGCCTCTTCTGTGTCACCAGAGCCGGTTAGAAATGCAGCATTCCAAGCCCTGCTCAGGGTCTGCTGAGCCAGAATCTGCATTTTTCCGGGGGTTTTGGGTGCAGAGTAAAGTTTGAGCCCTACCTTAGGTGCCAGGTCCCAACGAGACCTTCTGAGTTCACTTCCAGCTCTAAGACCCAGACTTTTCTATGGGGACTTCCAGGGAGCTTCGGCTGCTGTGACTGGGTCACCAAAGGAGCCTGTCCAGAGAAACAAGGTGGAGAGCAACTTGGCATGAGGTCCCCAGGTCCAACTTTTCAGCCCCCAAACCATCCCACTTGCCACCCGGCTGCCTCGTGATGCTCTGTCTCCAGTGGCTGCCAAGTGTGCGCATGTGCAGGGTGGGCGTACGGTCCCCTCCCACTCGAATTGTGTAGAAGGGAACCCTGGGATTTCCAAAATGTGGACAAAGGAACCCTGCTTCGGGGTAGGGTTTTTTTGTTGTTAGATTTTATTTATTGGACAGAAAGCAAACACAAGTGGGGGGAGCAGCAGGCAGGGGGAGAGGGAAAACCAGGCTCCCAGCCAAGAGGGGAGCCTGATGCGGGGCTCGATCTTAGGACCCTGGGATCATGACCTGAGCAGAAGGCAGATGCTCAATGACTGAGCCACCCAGGCGCCCTGGGGTAGTTTTGGTGAGCTTTTCATAAAGCTTGATGCAAATCTCTATCGTTAGGCAAAGACAGGGTGGGCACGCTTTCATGTCTCTGGGAGTCCAGGAAAGAGTGTCCCCCACCCTGAAGCAGAAAGCAGCAACATAAGGGAGGGGAAACATTTTCCTCTTCCTTTCTGAGAACCTCACAGCACGCCCGGCAAGACCACAGTCATCTTACTTGAGCATACACCTGGCGCCAACTTGGCCTGCACGCACGAGCACAAATAGAATATGGCTCTTTGCTTGGTTTCATTCAACAGATTCCCCGCTGCTTTCGTGAATCGACTTTGAACATTTTGGTATCTTCCTTGGAAGTTTAGAGCGGTGGTTGGCAAGCTACAGCACAGGGGGCGAAGTCCGGCCCACCACCTGTGTCTATAAAGTTTTATTGGCACACAGCCATGCCCATTCGTTTACCAATCGTCTGTGGCTGCTCTCAAGCAGTTTTTGCCATTCGGCCTTTTACAGGAAAGTTTGCCAACTCCTGACTTAGAGTAACTTAGAGTCACCAGACCACTGGAGAGCGACCACGAGTCATTCTTTCTTAGGCTGGCTGGAAAATATAAAGAGGCGGGTATTATGGAGGGCACGTATTGCATGGAGCACTGGGTGTGGTGCAGGAACAATGAATTCTGGAACACAGAAAAGAAAGTAAAAAATAAATAAAAATTTTAAAAAAGCAAGGAGAGGTGTGTGTTGGTGGAATGAGATGAGCACCTTCTAATGCTTTTCTAGCCTCCAAGTTTCTCCAACAGTTTATCTTGTGCCAGAAACAACCTGTCCTGATGAGACTCTAACAGGTGAGCTCTGTTAAAATTTACATCTGTTTTCTGCCAGGGAAAGTACTTTGCTTCGCAATTTGTCATTTACAAAGGGATTTTAATATTTATTTATGGTTTTTCTTCTCAATGGTCCCACGAGGTAAAAACTATTCTACCCATTGTTCAGATGGCAAAGCTGAGGCTCAGAGAGGGTAAAGCACAGGAGAGACACCCGTGGAGCTTTGACAGCACTCCTGTGCCCCGGTCCCTTTCCCTGAGATTCTGAGTCAAGGCATCCTGGGTGGCCTCTGGCATCACCTTCAGAAAAGGTTGCCGGGTGACTCCCAGGTGTGGTCAAGATTGAGAGCCCCTGAGCTCCAGGGACTTGCCCAAGTTCGTACAGCTAGTTGGTGGTCCGACTCAAGCTCAGACTCTTCTGGGCTCTTCTTGCGACTGTAGGTCCAGGAACCTTTTCTGACAACATGACAGGTCACATTAGCTCAGATTAGTCCTGAGTCAAACTGGTCTAACCAACCAGTCCCTTGCCCAGCGACGTCAGAGTTAGAGATTGGAATAAATCCTCTGTCCCACCCTGAGCTAGAGATTCAGAAAGCTGGGGGCCAGAGCCCGACCACCTGTGTTGAAATAAGCCCTCCAGCTGATTCAGGTGCAGCTCACGTGGGAGGACCACTGGTCTAAGGTAATGGGAAAGTGCTGGTGGAGAGAAGCCGCTGAGACCAGAACACGCCCCGCACCCACGCGCACCTGGCCTAGGCACCGGCTCCGGGGAGAGAGGCCTGGGTGCAGAGAGCCAGAGCGAGCACGGGAAGGGACGGAAAAAGTAAGCCTGCATGGGGGGCTCTGGCAGTATCCAGACACCGGGGCAGCAGAAAGGAAAACGTCTCCCCGTCCTCCCGAGGGGAGCCTCTGCTGACCTCCTCTTCCCGTGGGCACCCCTGGGAGCGAGAAGTGGGGGAGGGTTTGTGGTTGCTTTTTTATTTTTTGAGGTTTGGGTTTTTCTGAATCAAGCACTTCGTAGAGATGAATGCTCTTGTGTGATTAAATGAAGCCCCTTCTGCTCGGAGCTAAAGGCACACTGTTTGCTTCGATTTCAGCCAGGTGCTCCTTTCCGTCGCCCCGTATTCCTTCGTGGAGAGGGTGGGCCCTGCAGCTGGGACTTCAAAGGCCCCAGAAGCCATACTGTAACGTGAGCTCCCAATTGTCCCCAGAGAAAGGCATCTCAGTGAAAGGGAAGGGACACCTCCCTCCGTGGGGCATGAGTTGGGGGGGTCGGAGAGAGGAATCCAGCCTCATCTTCAGTCTCCCCTCGGAACCTCCCCCTCCGAAGGCTTGCCGTGCCTGATGCGAAAACCGCACCGAGACATTCATAATTCCAGGTGGTTCTCTGGCCGCCCAGAGCCAGGGGACAGACGCGCCTGCCCTGGGAAAGAGTGTTTGTTTCAACCGTCGTTCACAGCCCCAGCTGCCCACGGGAGAGGAAAAGCAGAGAGGGGGACTCCCGCAGACTGACATGGGAAAGTATAAACAATGCTTACAGGCTCCGGCAGGGCTGTTGGTGGGTGAAATCCCATCATCTGATTTGGGTTTTGGTTTTGCAATTACTGGCCCTAGAGGATGTAACTGCCAGCCACGTGCTGTTTCCAAGATGGGTGGGACTGTGTGAGCTCACGATGGCTTCACATCTGCACTTTGACCTTGAAGCTGGACTCTGAGCGTTAACAAGGGCAGGCCTTGCTTGCCATAGTAGCTTGCTTGTCAATTCCAGAGCGCAGTCCCTGGAAGCAGATGGGGTCACTTGTGATTCTGTTTCATTTCTTTGGCCCAGAGCTAACATAGACTATTGCACTGTGAAGTGGGAACTCTGAAGGTGAAAAACTGCTTTCTTGGTCAAATCTGTGAGCTTCTGGGAGCTGCGTTTCCGTTATCATTCTTCAGTGTCTGTCCTAGTAGCTTGCGTATTGATATTGAAAATATGGTCACATATTTTCAAAGAGTGGATAAGGGCTGGAAACCTGCTCTCTGGTTGTGACCTTTTGGAATAAATCAAGAAAATAATCCTGGCAGAGTTTTCTGGAGACATAGAGGGTTTTCCCCAAAGAGACCCATCTACCGTTGTATAAAATGTCACATAAAACACTCGATGTCAAAAGAAAATGGTAATCGGCTTGGTGTTTCATGGCCTGGGAAGGGCGGCTCAGTTGAGAGATCCTGAACTTCCAAAGACTGAAAATGAAAGCGGAGTCTGCAGACTCTACGTGTCCTGGCGTCTCTTTGATCAAACTGAAGCAGAAAGAAGTGTGGCAGGCTCTAAATGCCGCAGAGACTAACGGCTCGACAAATCCATGCTCATGACTTTACTGAACATGTCACATCAAAAGGAGAAATGCCCCACTGACTGGAAAAGTTCTTTTGCTGTTCAGTGTTGAGAGAGAATAGAAATGAGATTAAATTTCAGTATTTCTGGATTTGGTTAATAGATGCTCTTTTAGATAGAAGAACCTTAAGTGATTCTGTTTACTTAGTAGAAAAATATCCAAAAGGTGCATCTGATAACCACATCTGAAGGGGAACAAAAATATAACTACATAGAAAGAACATCGTAATCTCGAGAGAAGTGATTCTAAAAGTTGCTCTCAGCTGTGACATCCCAAACGGCTGAAGTTCCCCAGCACAAACACCCCCACCAGGACACTCGGGTGTGTGGGCAAAACCCAGGGCACTCTTTGCAACTTGATTCCTTTCTGGGGGATTCGAGGACGCTGAGGCAAAATGCTGGGGAAGGGTACTGGAGGAATATGCATGCTAATTTATGTTTTCTAGAAAGAAGAGATACTCTACATAGTCGAGTACTTTGTGTTTGACAAACTGTTCGGACCCCTCTTGGCAGCTGCTGGTGCAGAACGTTACTGGCGGCCGTCTGCCCTTGCACCCTGGAATGGCCAGAAAGCTTCCTGGGGCCCCTGTTTTGTACCCGGAAGAACCCACTCTTCCTTAAGCTCACCGGGAAGACAAAAGACAGTGCTGAAGGGGCCAGACTGAGAAGTATGTCTGCTCAAAGGAGAACCCGCTCGGCTGGTTTTTATAGAGGGGACATCAGGTGGAGGTGAGCGAACGAAAAACTCTGACTTCGGGCATAGGATGGACGTGATCTCGAGTCCAGGCTCTGCTACTTCCTAGGCAACCTTAGGCAAATCACTTCAGCTAAGTTTCGGTTCTCATCGATAAAAGACACTAATTCATCTACCCATACAAATGCGGGGAGCACAGCACCTGGCAACACGCATACTCAAAAATGTGATTGTGCAGAGACAGGCGATGCTCAACAAGTTTGTGCTCTCCTCCCCACACCCCCACCGGCAAACAGCTAGACTACATTTCCCAGCATCCCTTGCAGTTCGCTCAGGCCATGTACTTGTCCCAGCCAAAGGATTGTGAGCAGAAGCAAAGCCCATGGAAAACTCCCCATGTGCAATCTGCTGCACTCTTCTGCTCTCCTGGGGTGGGAGGGAGATGGCCCAGGTGACCTTGGAAGCCTCTGAATGACTTGGGAGGAGGACCTCCTGGCTCCCAGTCACCTGCCCACTACTGTCATGGGATACTATGAGCTCTGTGGTATTGAGTCATTTTCCATGTTGGGGTCAATCTGATAAGGTAGGTAGTCTACCTTGGCTACGCATTTATTATCATTATGAATTCCAAGGTGGTGGTGTGATGAACTTGTACGGGCTCATGAGACCGATGGTGAAATTTGCAGTTTTGTGAGCTGGTCGCTCTGACATTCCTAGTTTGAAATCGGTCATGGTGGGTCTTTTTATACCACAGAGATCGGCAGAGACTATAGACCAGCCCACCGCCCCCATTGGAGAACATTTACCAGCACACCGCTGACTAAGAATATATCTTTTTCCTCTTGGTCTTATCCCAAAGCCTTATAACCTATGGCATTGTATATTTGTATGGCTCAGAAAGCTTTTGTGACTATGAATCAAGGTCAGGCTTGAATAAATGAAAAGAGGACATGTTACAAAAGGATGAAAGCTAATATCTAGGGTTAGATAGAGCATAGAGTAGAGGGTCAAGATCAGTCATCCGTGCCTTTCTCAAGTAGAGACATTGGACCTAGGGGTACATCATTGTGTCTTGGGCCATGTTAGAAGCTTCAGGTTTTCAACTTGTTTACCCCTTGCCTTGGCCAGTTGTCACTTGTCCATCTGGCATGTGGGTGTCTTCCAAAGCATGGTGATTCTGCCCTCACTCCCAAGCACTCTGTGATGAGAGCCAGCAGGGGAACGTGTCTTATTCTCTTTGAGCTCCTGTGGTCGGTACGGATGGGGCTGTCTCAGTCTGGATTCCCCTGACAGCAGGTCCCGAGACAAAGATTCAAGTGCAAGTCATTTATTTGCAAGGTGATGCCAGGAACAGTGTAAGGGAATAGGGAGGAAGAGGGACAGAAAGGGGAAGGCAGCCAACAAAGGGAGTTATCCTGCAAGTTGCTGCTGTGGACAGCTGGAGACAGGGCGGGGGATACTAGAGAGTATGAACCCCAGAACTATCACTCCCATGGGGGGACAAGGAGGCTGGGGTATATAGTAGCTCCCTCAGTCCCTGGTTGGTGTGGCTCCCTATGTCTAGGAGGTCCCTATCCAGCCCAGACAGCCAGACTGTCTCTGTTCCTTCACTCCCCGATCCCTGGCACACTTTTTACTCCACCAAAACGTCCCTGATTTATTGGAGATGAGGTGACTCCTCTATTCCGACCTCTCTCAGCCCGGACTTCACATGGATTGTTTTGGCTGCCCTTGACTGTGACTCCAGTCATAGTCACCTTGACCTCCATATGCATTAGATCCCTTGAGTGCATTCATGTGTATGAAGAATGATTCCAATCACAATCTTAAAAATGACAGAACCAGAGAGATCTTCTCTCATCATCTAACATGATTATGATTCTCTTGGACCCGGGCTAGGCTTCACCAGGAGCTCCGCACCGTGGTGTACACAAACGTCGTTTCCCAAAGACGTGAATTATGTATTTTGAATGACTTTTTGAGGGATCCAACATAATTGTGATGTCTGGCAGTCTATCTTCTTTGGTTAGTTTTGGGAATCAGCTTTGCGGATTAACTGTAACCAAATCAAGATTGGGGCTGGCGGCTCTCCGAGGTCTGCTCTCACTCATCGGCTGGCAGCTTCTCGGAGCTGAGACCTTGACCTCACAGGCAGGTGGGCTAGCCACTGCCAGGAGCCAAGTGCACCCACTCTTGATGGCAGCTGCCGATTGCGGTCTAGTTATTTCTGAATTAACTTTTGATTACCCACACTATCTGTGGATAACCTCTCAATCAGGTAATTGAAAATTCTCTGCCAGAGCACTCTCAGAACCCCAAGGTTTTATAGCTCCGTACCTCGGGCAGTACCTTCAATGCACCAATGACTTTTATGTTCCCAGCAAATTGGCTGGCTTTTTTGAGAACCCGGTTCATTCTGGATAATAATAACAAATACTTCCTGAACCCTTTACTATGCCAGGCAAACTCTAGGTGAAGCGCTTTTCAAGTTCATTATGCTTTTGAACACTTGCTCGTCACTGAGCCCACTTCATACAGATGATTGTGCGGCGGAGGCCGGGAGGGCTGGGGAGGCCTGCGGGCTCGAGGGGCTCACCCCGCCAGTGCACCCCAGAGCTCTCCTCCGAAACCAGGCCCCCTGATTCTTGAGCCCACGCTTCTCTCCAGTAACGACAGTCGCTTGTTTTTTGAAAATGGCCCAAGTCTGTTCCCAGAAATGGAGATGAAATCAGTATTTCCCTTTAGTGGGTAATAGAAGAGGCAAGAGCCGGGAGCTCTTCTTCAGCAAAACAGCCCCTCTGTGAACTGTGGTACTTCCTCCTGGATGGAGACACTCTGCTGTGAAGGGAGAGTCTCTGGGCGTGGGATGGATGCTGGGTTCATCTCCCACCTCGCAAAGAACCGCAGACGAAGGTTCTCTCAGTTTTTAGTGACCTGAACGCATTAGAAAGGGCTCCTGCTTGGGTCAGCGGCGGTTCGGGGAGAATGGCTAACCAACGAAGGAGAGGCACGGGTTATTTCTGCGTTTCACCTTCCACGGTTGGGTTGCCATCCCCACGTTCCCAGCGCGCTGATGCCCCTAACCTAGGTTCAAGGTCTGTGGTGGTGGGGAGCCTTTACGGACTCGGGAATTCCTTCCTTTTAGATCAGGAAGATTCCTTCCCTTTCGAGTTTCAAAAGTGTGATGCTAGCACGGTGGGTCCCGAGCAGTGAGGACTGTGCTCCTCAGGGGACATTTGGCAGCATTTGGAGACATGGCGGGTTGTCCCACCTGGGTGAGGGTGCTACGGGCTTCTGGTGGGTGGCACTGGCTTCCCGAGGCTGCTTTATCAACCACTGTAAACTGGGAAGCTTAACATGACAGACATTCATTCTCTCAGTTCTGGAGGCCAGAATCTGAAAGGTGTTGGCAGGGAGACTCTGGGGGAAAATCCGTTCCATGCCTCTCTTTTAGCTTCTGGCGGCCACCATCTTGGGCCCTCCCCGGCTTGAGGCTGCATCACTCCAATCTCTGCTTCACGTGGCCTCTCCCCGATGTCCCTGTGCCTCACATCTCCCTCTCCTCCTCTTATAAGGACGTCTGTCATTGGACTGAAGGCCTACCCTATGTCTGGGATGATCGCTTCTAGAGATCTTTAGCTTAACTCCATCCTCGAAGATGCTATTTCCAAATAAGGTCCCATTTACAGGTATTGGGAGTTAGGACTTGGGCATAGCTTTTGAGGGGGCCATAATTCAACCCAGTGCATGAGGAGATGTCAGGGATGCCAGGAGACAACCTGTGATGCACAAGACGGTGCCCACCCCTAACAGATTGAGAATCTGCTCTGCCACGAGTGTGAAAATCAACTGTGGTAGAGCACACCCTTGGGCATTCTTCAAGTCCTCCTGCCCGCCGTCCTGCACAGGGCGACCCAGCACACCCTCGCTGCCCGGTTTTGGAGTGGGGACGATCCTTTCCACTCAGTGGAGGCCATTCATGCCCAGTAGGTAGCATTCAAATACCCACCGTGGCCAAGCTGGTGTGTGAATGACACAAAATGTCAGAAATGGGTGCGACGCTCAGAAGTATGTGGGTTTGGTACGTGAAGATACACTTTGTGCCTCTCTTTTGAAGACATGGTAAGAACTTCTGATTTCCTGACAGAGGCTCTGGAGGCGACCCCCCTTGTGCGGGCCCCTCTTTACCTTCATGATTTGGCTCCTGGACAAAGCGTTTATCAGCATGGACACAGAGGTCTGAAATTTAATTTGTTGTTTTGTTTTGTGATTGTTTTATTTTATTTCTTTAAATTCCATTAATGAACATACAATGCTTACATGTGGAATATAATATATATCTTGCATATATTACATATAATATATAGTAATATGATCACAACCAACACTGAAGAAATACAAATGATGATTTGGGGTCTCTTCTGGTTCCATACACATTTTCGGATTATTTGTTCCAGCTCTGTGAAAAAAGTTGCTGGTAGTTTGATAGGGATTGCACTGAACGCGTAGATTGCTCCAGGCAGCATAGACATTTTCACAATTTTTGTTCTTCCGATCCATGAGCATGGAACGTTTTTTCATTTCTTTGTGTCTTCCTCAATTTCTTTCATGAATACTTTATAGTTTTCTGAGGACACATTCTTTGCCTCTTTGGTGAGATTTATTCCTAGGTCTCTTAGGGTTTGGGTACAATTATAAATGCAGGTCTGCCACTCTCAGGCACCCCCAGTCTTCCTGTGACCCCAAGGATCCAGGGACCATACTGTCCCACCTAGGATTCTGCCCCTCTTTGCCACCTGAGCACCGTTCAGGCAGGGACATCCCCCACAGGAGCAGACTTCTAAAAGTCCCGATTTTGTGCTCTGCCGCTCTCTCACTTTCCAGTAGCCCCCTGACGGAGGCTCCCTCTCCCCACAGTCTGTCTTCCCGTATATCACCTCGGATTCACTTCTCCACACCTCCTACCTTGCAGAAAGTGGTCGCTTTTCAATTTGTAGGGTTGCAGCTCCTCTTTTCTTAGATCTCCGGTTGAGTTCACAGGTGTTCATGGTTTGACATGACTTGACATGGATGATTTGGTAGCTACCTAGCTGAATTCCTCGGACCAGACCAAACTAAGATCTCCTCCTCCTCTGCCATCCTGGACTCTTCCCCTTCATGCCCCATCTGCCCTGGGGGACTGCTTGCGTGGTGGGCAACTCTGTGCCCGGTTGTCATCTGCTGGAGATGCCTTCTCCCCTTACTGTTGGGGCCTGGCACTGGGTGGAACAAGGGTGGGGCGGGGTTGGTGGGGGACAGACACGCTGCCTAGGTCAGTTTCACTCTCTGCCTCAGTGACCCCCAGGTCCCAGCACACTCCCCTGTCCTTTTATTTTTTTTTACAAGATTTTATTTATATATTTAAGAGAGAGAAAGAGAGAATGAGTGAGCATGAATGGGGGCGGGGAGGGGCAGTGGAAGAGGGAGAAGCAGACTCCCTGATGAGCAGAGAGCCTGAAACAGGACTTGATCCCAGGACCCTGCGATGATGACCTGAGCCTAAGGCAGAGGCTTAACCAACTGAGCCACCCAAGCACCCCTCCCCTCCCACCCTGAAGAGTGAAGCCATCTCAGCCTGGGCAGCCGGAGGGTTCCAGGCCACTCATTGGCCAGCAGATGCCAGGAGCGACAGCCCCAGTGTGTAGGTGCTGACCAGTACCGGCCCTGAACAGCAGCCCTGGCCCTAGAGGCAGGTCTGGGCATAGAGGAGACTATGGGGGTGGAGGGTGAGCCTCCAGCTGGTCTCGTGGCTCACAGCACCAGCTTGTTCCAGCGATGTCCACAGGCCGGCCAAGCACAGGCGGGATTTGGTCTGTGGGCCACACTCTGCCTGTCCCTGGTTTGACCTTCCAGCCAATACCCAATTAGTCCTTTTCCGCCGGACTAACTGTGTGCCTCATTTGCAAAATCATGATGTTGAAAGCAGTAAGAACCATCCGACGCCCCTGTGCTAAGCTAGTCCACAGGTGTTTACGGATAATACATGCAGGTTCGGGTAGTGGCCGCTGTAAAGCCTCTCTTTGCTAATGAGCATGTGGGCCAAGGAGAAATGCTGAATTGGAGAGGTGAAAGGAACATTTTTGCTTTTGTGGGCTGAAGTTCAGCTTCTTCACCATTCTACATCCCCAGCCATCTCCCTGGAGTCCACGATCCTGCAAGAATGTGGGCACTAGGAGTCGAATTTTGTTCATTCCTGTGATCGGTAGTTCAGTTTTGGCAAAGTAACATTTTAGGAACGGTGACCGATGGATTTATCTTGTCTTTTACTATATAATCCTCAAGGCAAAGGTTAGAAGCAGTAGGCTTGGAAAGAATAGAAGAGCAGAGAGTTCCAACATTTGAAGTTTCAAATGTCATAATGAACCGTGTGGCATTTGCAACGTGGACACGTTGGTTAGGACAAAATGCCTTCCTAGTCTAAGCTCTGGAAAATTCTGTGCTATCACAGTAGCAACTGCTGTCTGTCAGCAAGTATTCTTTCCTCACTTAGAAACTTTATTAAAATGCCTTCTCAAAAATCAGCTGTCACCTCCTATTTTAGTCAGCTAATCTCATACTGTACCCTCCTTCCGAGCATGCCTGCCAATCTTGTCTGAGCCAAGTTTGATCAGGGTTCTGGAAAGTCAACTCTTCCCCGTCCCCTTTCCAATCCTTCTGCATGCACTTCAAGTGTGATCACAGAGCCTGGGGACCTTTGCTGAGTCCAACTGTGCACAAATGGGGAACTAAGTACATTTCAGGCCTACTGCTCTGCCATAGAAGTGATCAACGGCCACCAGAAGTGGGGAGGTTTTTTACGGGAAAGCAGGAAATCGGAGATAATCAATTAGAGAGTAGAGTCTAGAGCAGAGGGCAGAATGTGGTTCCCGGCCCCTGCCCAAACCCTGGCCCTGCCCCAGCCAGTAGTCCTCAGTGGTGCTGACAAAGGAACTATCTTGGAGGGAGGCTTGACGCTCAGATGTGTGGCTGACGGTGCTAGAATGGCTTCCTTTTGCCCCCTCTTCCAGATTCTTCCTGATGCCCAGACAGTTGGAGTCCGAGTGGGTGGAGAGACTTTCCCAGCGAGGGTTCTGCTACCTCTTAGGCCCCCCCTTTACCTTCTGCAGCACTTGACATTCTGCTGCTATGATTGCATCTGGACCTGTAGAATGTGCTTACAGTGCTGGGGAGAGCAGCAACGAGCAACGTTTCCTCCAACACGTAAACATGGGGCTTGCAGGGCTCGGGCCTTGGCTTTCTCACCCATACAGCCTGCTTCTGCGACCTCATCCAGACTTCTGGCTTTGACCAGCGCTGCTCCATCTCTGGCCTTGACCTATCTCTGGAACTCCAGACTGGTTCTCTAACTTCCTGTTCGGATGCCACTGGAGATCACTCAGGTACTTCCAACTCAACGTGTTGTCTATAGGAGACACACTATAAATTCGAAACAGCGAAATGTCTTGGGATTTGGCATCTGCTTGTATGTGGGAGGAGACAGGTGGGGAGGTGTCCCTGGTGACACTTCCTCTCCTGGGAGCTGACCAGGAAGGTGGAGAATTATGGGAAGCATGAGGGGTGGGCTGATGTGGTGGGGATGATGAGTGACTTAGAAGAGGGAAATAAGGGTTGTAAGGGTTGCAAATCACAAAGACTCAACTCAAACCAGCTTAAACACACACGCACTCACACACACATGCACACGCACACACCAAAGAAAGAAAAACAAAGAAACTGTAACTTTATTGGTTCAAGGAATTGGGAAGTCCAAGGGAGTAGTTTCAAGTATAGCAGGATCTAGGTGTTCAGAGAGTTATCTGTCATGGTCTGGGTTCCTCCATAGGAGAACCTGAGACAAAGGCTTGCGTGCCCGTGGTTCATTTAGGACTGGCTTTGGAAAGGCAGCACGGGAGAACTAAGCAGAAGATGCACGAATGGGTTGCCTGGTGATGTAGGAGTCTTTAAAAGACAAAGGGGAGAAGCACTGATTCATTGGCTCTGTGCCCTACTCATCAAGCATGGCCCGTGGGTGTTGACTCCTCCCACATTTATGGGTCACCCACATGAGTGCTGAACCAGTTCTGTGCCACAGGAGAGAAGTCCCCTGGTAGACATGAACTTGTTGTAGCCTCCGAGAAGTCCCGGGGTGGCAAGGTTGTCCCTGTTTGAGGCTGGTCAAAGCCGGCATGGGATCAGCATTGGTAGCCATGGATGGAGTGAGGGCGGAGGCCAAGAGGATTTGAAGTGATGCAAAGGTGTCTCGCCCCCTGTCAGTATGTATCTTCCTGTCCCTTGTTCCATCTCTTGACTACACTGGTGTTTTCCTGATCCTCAGACAGGCTCACTCACGTGGTGACAAGATGCCCTCAAGAAGCAACACGTTCATGTGGTCCGTAGAGTTCATGACCACAGAGGAAGAGGGAGACCCTCACTCACCTTATGACTGATGTTCCAAACTGATTCTGATTGTCCTTCCTTGGGGCAGGTGCTCGTCCCTATGACCCAGAAGGCTAAGGGTCTCAACTCCTTGCCCGGCTAGAGTTACATGGAGTTGGGAATGGGGTGATTTCCCTGTGGAAAAGTGGTTGGTTATGGCAGGCATGGAGGTGCGGCGCCCTGATCCTCCTTTGAGCGTCGAGGAAAAGCTTGCTGCTGACCTGCGAGGAGTGAGTTTGGCCGACTGCCTTGGCTTGAAAGCCAAGGTCATGCTCTTCATGGAGCAGATGTTTCTCTCCAACACAACTTTTGCATTCTCAACTCCCTCTTGAGGCCTGCTTCCCGGAGAACTCACCCAACCCACGTGCACCTGGAAAAGTGATTGCTGTTCACTCAGGACGTACGAGACCTTGAAGAGGAAAGAGAGAAGCCCAAGCTTTGAGTGCATATGACGAAGGGCTTCCAGTTGCCACCTCACCCGTGCTTCTCCTCACAACCAGGCAGGCCTGGATTTGGAATCTGTGCTTTTATCTTTTGATGTCTTATCAATGGCACTGTCATGAGTCAGGGGCTTGACATTGGTGTAGGCAGGGGCCACACCAAGCCATGGACCCAGGGCAGCACCTGACACAGAACCACATGAATTCCAAAGACCACCTTCCATAGGAGCTGTCTTCTGCCAACATTCACATTAAGGAAGGGTATGGAGTCACTGGTCTGGGGGTTGGCTTGAGCCTGACTAGCCTGGAAATCCAGGATTCAAGGAACCATGTCATTAACTTGGACTTGGTGTTATCATTGCTCTGAACTACTCTGCCTAATGTGTCTTCAAACACCTGGTTTGCGCATCATTGGCCTTGGCTTTACAAACTGGGAGTGAATTTTATGGGAAGGTGGCACATAAAATTATGAGTCTATAAATGGCCATCGGAAGCCAGCCAAGTAAAAGGCATGAAGTCCAAGTCATATGGTATGAAGAAACCGAGCTGAAGTTGCTGTTATTTTTGCTGGCAGACAAACAAAAATGAACAAAATCCTTATTTTTCTGAGTGAGCAAGAATCAGAATGCATTCCCATAGTGACTTCTCATGCCATGCATTCAAGGGAACGAAATAGAAGGTCTGGTTCACCAAGCTCACTTCGAACTGCAGAGATCTGACGTGAACACAAATAATAATGGTATTCCATGGTATTTCGTTCCAGAAATCCAGTACACAGCACCATTAAACTTCTCCCGTGGTCCCAAGGAACAGATGGAAGGCAAACGATGTCACAATCATGTTTGTAGCTGGATAAACTTCACAAGCAAAGGGTGGTCTGATTG
>RCUC01068336.1:0-15679 GCA_003697995.1 Taxidea taxus jeffersonii
GGGGGGGCAGGTGCGGGAAGGGTATGCTTTTATTTCTTCATGTGTAGAAATGTGTAGTAACTCCAGCTTAGTGTTGAGAAGTTGTGAAAAGTAGACACCTTGCTTTGCTCCTGATCTTAGGGAGAAAAGGTCAGTCTTTTGAATTATATAAGATGCTACTACCTGTATCTAGGTTCAGTGCTTTTCAACCTTAATTTATCACTCCCTCAAAGACCTTTATGGATAGGTTTTTGTTGTTGTTGCTTTTGTAATAGTGCTACCCACCCCAAGAAAACTGAATACAAATATACTGTGTATCTGTTTACTTGTCCCGTCTTTTAAACTAGCTGCTTTTATGATTTGATTTTCTCTCTACTTTTGGCTTATTAGCTATATATACCCCTTTGTTACTGTTGGCCCTAGGGTTTGTAGTGTCTCTAACTTAACATGGTCTATCTTCAAATATTATACCACTCTTCACACACAGTGTGAGACCCCTGTAAAACCGAACTAATTCCATTTCCCTTCTTTTGTGCTATTACTACATATTTTAATTTTACATATATTATCAACCCCTCATTACATTGCTACTTTTCCTTTAAACAACTATCTTTTAGAAAGATTAAAAATAAGAGGGCACCTGGGTGGCTCAGTTGGTTAAGCAACTGTCTTAACCAACTGAGCCACCCAGGCTCATTCTTAACTTCATTACTTTGTATATAATTTGTTTTTTTACCTTCCTGTGATTTTCAGATTTTCTCTTTCTCTTACTGTTTTCCAGTAAGGTGGGTTTTGATGTGTTTTGGGTGGTTTTCTTAATGCTTCTTCTGTTTGAGATTAATTGCTGGATTTGTGGTTTTATAGCTTTCATCAAATTTGGAAAATTTGTGACTTTATTTGTTCAGATATTCTTTTATATCTGTCCTCCCACTGTTGTTCTTTCTGGAACTCCCAACAATTTTGTTTCATAGACTGCCTGACACTTCCTATACTTCAATAAGGCACTCTTCAATTTATAAGTTTAAGTCTTTCTTCTCTCTGTCCTCAGTGTTGGTTTCTATTGTTATGTCCAACTTCAGTTTCTTCTGCAGTGTCTAATTTGCCATTATCCCACCTAGTATAAATTTTTAAAAAAGATTTTATTTACTTATTCGACAGAGAGAGATCACAAGTAGGCAGAGAGGCAGGCAGAGAGAGAGGAAGGGAAGCAGGCTCCCTGCCGAGCAGAGAGCCCAACGTGGAGCTTGATCCCGGACCCTGGGATCATGACCTGAGCCGAAGGCAGAAGCTTTAACCCACTGAGCCACCCAGGCGTCCCAGTATAAATTTTTTAAAAAGATATATATTTTTTTTTTAAGATTTTTTTTTAAAATTTATTTGTTAGAGAGAGAGAGAGAGAGAGAGCACAGGCAGACAGAGAGGCAGGCAGAGGCAGAGGGAGAAGCAGGCTCCCCGCCGAGCAAGGAGCAGGATGTGGGACTTGATCCCAGGACGCTGGGATCATGACCCGAGCCGAAGGCAGCTGCTTAACCAACTGAGCCACCCAGGAGTCCCTAAAAGATATTTTTCATACCTAGATGATTCACTTGGGTCTCTTATGTATTCTGTTTCTCTACTCATCATGTTCATGTCTCCCTTTAAGTCTTTCAATATATTTATACCATTTATAATAGCAGATTTAAGGTCCTTTTACAGTAATTCTATCATCACTGTCATTTCTGGATTTGTTTCTATTGATGGTTTCTTTCCCACAGATTACTGGTTATATTATCCTGCTTTTTTTTTTTTTGCAAACGTGATTATTCTTTTACTTTAAAATTTTTATTACTGAAGCATAGATGACATATAGTTGATACTCTGAAGTAGTTTCACGTTTACAACATAATGATTTGATTCTATACGTTACTCCATGCTCCCCAAGACAAATGTAGGTGCCATCTGTCACCATACAATATTATTACAACGTTAATGACCAGATTCCCTGTGCCATAATTTTCATCCCTGTGATGGCTTTATTTTATCACTGAAACTCTGTACCTCTTAACCCCTCTCACGATTTTACTCACCTCCCATTGCTTCCCCTCAGGCAATCACTAGTCTGTTCTCTGCATTTATTTGAGTTTATTTGTTTGGTTTTGGTTTTATTTATTTATTTTTTTAGAGAGAGCAAGCAAGCAAGAGCATGTGAATGGGGGTGGCAAAAGGAGAGGGAAAGAATTTTTTTTTTTAACATTTTATTTGTCAGAGAGAGAGAGAGCGAGAGTGAGCATGAGAGCACAAGTAAGGGGAGCCGCAGGCAGAGGGAGAAGCAGGCTTCCCACTAAGCAAGGAGCTTGATGTGGGACTCCATCCCAGGACCCTGGGATCATGACCTTAGCTAAAGGCAGACACTTAACCAATTGAGCCACTCAGGTACCCCCCTCCCCCTCGCTTTTTAAAAGATTTTATTTATTGGAGAGAATCTTAAGCAGACTCCAAGCCTAGCGTGGGGACTGACATGGGGCTCAATCTTATGGTCCTGAGATCATGACCTGAGCTAAAATCAAGAGTTGGACACTTAACTGACTGAGCCACCCAGGCATCCCTTTATTATTTTTTAATTAAAAATATATTTTTTTAAGTAGTCTCTATGCCCAATGTGGGGCTTGAACTCGTCCCCAAGATCAAGACTTGCATGGTCTGACTGAGCCAGCCAGGTGTCCCTGTTTTGTTTTTGAGATTTCACACATAAGTGAAAAATATGGTATCTATCTTTGTCTGATTTATTTCACTTAGTGCAATACTCTTTAAGTACATCCATGTTGTTCCAACTGGCAAGATGTCCTTCTTATTTATGGCAGAGTAGTATTTCATCATGTGTATGGAGATACATACGTGTATACCCTCCCCTGCTATTTTCTTTATCCATTCATCAACAGATGGACACTTGGGTTGCTTCCATATCTTGCCTATTGTAAACAGCAATGCAGTAAACATTGTGGCACATTTTTTTGAATTAGCATATCCATTTTCTTTGGGTAAATACCCAGTAGTGGAATTACTAAATCACATTTATATGTTTAATCTTTTTGAGGGACTTCCATACTATTTTCCACAGTGACCACACCAATTTAAATTCCCACCAATAGCACATGAGGGTTCCTTTTTCTCCATTTTCCCCAACAGTTGTTATTTCTTGTCTTTTTGATACTTGCCATTCTGACATGTGTGACATAGGATCTCACTGTGGTTTTGGTCTGCTACCTGATGGGAATAATGTGGAACATGTCTTCATGTGTCTACTGGCCATCTGAATGCCTTCTTTGAAAAAATGTCTATGCAAAAAAAAAAAAAAAAAGAAAAAAAAGAAAAAATGTCTATGCAGGTCCTCTGCCCATTTTTTAACCAGACAGATTTTTTGTTTTTGTTTTGTTTTGGTTTGGTTTTGGGGGAGGGCATTGAGATAAGTTATCTATATAGTTTGGATATTAACCCTTTATTGGATATATCACTTGCAAATACCTTCTTCCATTCAGGAGGCTGCCTTTTTGCTTTGTTGATGGTTTCCTTTGCTGTGGAAAAGCTTTTTATTTTGGTATAGTCCCAACAGTTTATTTTTCTTTTGTTTCCCTTGCCTGAGGAGACATATTCAGAAAAATGTTGCTAAGGTCAATACCCAAGGCATTACTGCCTATGTTCTCTTACAGGTGTTTTATGATTTTGGGTCTCACATTTAGTTATTTAATCCATTCTGAGTTTATTTTTGTGTATGGTGTTAAGACAGTGGTCTGGTTTCATTCCTTTGCAAGTAGTTGTCCAATACCAAAGAGACTCATGCCTGCTCCTTCCTCCCTCCCTCCCTCCTTCCCTTTCTTTCCTTCTTTCTTTCTCTTTCATTCTCTCTCTCTCTCTCTTTCTCAAGTCAACTCTATCCCCAGTGTGGGGCTCAAATTCATGACCCTGAGATCAAGAGTTGCATGCTCTACTGAGCCAGCCAGATGCCCCCTGATTTTTCATGGCTGAATGCAGAGTTTTTTTACTTTAATGTTTCAGAATACTGGATTTTGTTGTAATCCTTTCAAGAATGTTTGGTTTTAGTCTGGTGCATAGTTAAGTAGCCTGCAGTTGGATCCTTCCTAGGCTTGCTTTACGCTATGTTATCTCCAGAGCCCCTTTTATTCTGGAACTACATTAGTCCCACTGTCAAACTGTGACCCTTATGGACTCTACCCAGTGTCTTTCCACTCTGGTTGGTAGCAATACAAATGGTAAGGTATGGAAATTATTACATCAATTGGTTTCTGAAGGTTCCTTTTTAGGTCTCGTATATGTGCAGATCACTATACAGCCAAAACTGAGATGACCTCTCTGCAGCCTCTGGTGTTCTCTCTGTGCAGCTCTAAGGTCTTTAGTATACTGCCTTACTCTTCTCAGATTCTGATCTCTGTCTCAGCTCAGTGAGACTGCCAGACGGTCTTAGTTGCTCTTCCCTCTACTGCAGCCTGGAATCTGTGGGCAGGCAGTAAACTGGAGAAATTGTAGGATTTGCCTTGGTTCTTCCCTTCTCTTACAGATCACAGACTCATGCTGCCTGCTGTCCAATATCTAAAACCGTGGATTCATACATTTAGTCTGTTTTTCTTGTTTATGGCAGGAGGGTGATTCCTGTGGAAGTTAATCTTTCATGGGCAGAAGTGGAAGATCTAATAGCTACATAACACACAGTAAGTAGTGGATGTTAGGCCCTGTGCTAACCACTTAAATATAATATCTCATTTAATCCTCACAACAATGCCAAGAAAAACCTTTGTTTTATAGATAAGGAAATTGAGACTAGAGTGATTAAGAAACAAGCCCAAGATACCACAGTTGGTGTAATAAGCTGTGAAAGTAGGTTTCAAATCCCAGTAGCGTAAGCTCTAAACCACTGTGTTCCAATGGTTGCACAATATCTCTGAAGAGGGAAGAATGCGGAGGTTAAGGGGCAAGAAGGTTTTCAGATAAGGAGTAAGATAAAGCAAGGACAAAAGGAAGCAAAAGATCTGAATAGTTATTTTTCCAAAGATAAACAGAGAGCCAATAAGCACATGAAAAGATGCTCAACACCAACAGTCATCAGGGAAATGCAAATCAAAATCACACAATGTGATAGGGACCCTTTCCTGTAATCAAAAAGGCAGACAATAGGGGCTCCTAAGTGGCGCAGTGGGTAAAGCCTCTGCCTTTGGCTCAGGTCAGGATCTCGGGGTCCTGGGATCCAGCCCCACATGGCTCTCTGATCAGCAGGGAGCCTGTTTTCTCCTCTCTCTCTGCCTGCCTCTGGGCCTACTTGTGATCTCTCCCTAGAGTTCAAATAAATAAATAAAATCTTGAAAAAAAAAAAAAAAAGGCAGACAATAGTAGGTGTTGGAAAGTCATTGCTGGTGAGATTATAAAATGATGTAGCTACTCTGGAATACAATTTGACAGTTCCTGAAAGGGTTAAATGTAGAACTTCCATATAGCCCATCAATTCCACTCTAAGCATATACCCAAAAGAAATGAGAACCTATGTTCACACAAAAAACCTGTGCACAAATGTTCATAGTGGTACTTTTCATAATAGCTCAGAATGGAAACAACCTACATGTCCATCAGAACGGATAAACAAAATGTAGTATATCCATACAATGGAATATTATTTGGCAATACAAAATAATAAGTTAATGATACGTGCTACAGCATGGATGAAGCTTTAGAACAGTATGCTCAAGTGAAAGGTCAAAGGTGGCCAAATATTGTATGATTCCATTTATAAGACAGGTACACAACAGGTAATTCTACAGAGATGAGACAATAAGTAGATTAATGGTTACCAAGGGCTAAGCAGAGAGAGAATACAGTTATTGCTAATATGTACAACATTTCTTTTTGGAGCAACCACAGTGAAATTTGATAGTGGAAATGGTTGCACAACCTTGAGAATATACAAAAAACTTTTGAATTGTACACCTTAAAAGGGTGAATTTTAGAGCATGTGAGTTATATAATAAAAAAAAAGAGAGAGAAGCAACAACAGAAGGTAAAGAATAACCCTTCTTGGCTTCTTTTAGCCTACTCAGTCAGGTTGGAATACCGGCAACTGTTAAGGCCTCACAATGCAACAAAATGAGGGAAGCTAAGCAGTTCAAGAGGGGGCACAAACCCATTCTGGCTTCAAGTCCCATACCTCCAATGACAGGTTACCTTTAGAACTGAACAGGACAATATTTGCTCACCACTGCGTGGACGGCTTTTTCTGAGCCTGTAACAGTCAAGGCAGACCCCAAATCCACATTTGCGACAAACCCAGTGGATGTTGAAGAGAGTTGTTTCACATACATCACACATCTCCCGTACACCACGCACTGCTCGCTTCCATGCCACTTTCTCTGGTGGAAAGAGGAAGAGGAATATTGTTGGCGTTGATCATCGTGAATAACAGCAAAAGACCCCAGATCCACTGAATGCTACTTGAACTGTTTTGTCCAGCAATAAAACTCAAAGATGTAAGAAGGTAGTGTTTCTATAAATGTTAAGAGAAAGAAAATAGATGCTACTGCTAATATTTCTGAACAAGTGTCAATGAAAATAAATACCACATGTTTTTACTTAAGATAATGTAAAAATTTCAATTTGGGGGAGTCTGAAGTAAGAGGATTCTTTACTTGAAATGTAGGGAATAATTTCATAGGAGAATTTTCCTTGGGTATAGTATTTCAGACATGAAATATCAAAAATATCTGAATAATGGTGGGCTCTAGGTGTGAAACATGGTACCCAGTGGCACTTTATCTATTCACAAACCATGTATCACTTACTAATACAAACTGGTTCAAAGCAAACTGAAAATATTCAGGGTGACCCAAACCCAGACAGGGATCAAAGAAGGAATGAGGTCTGCTGGATACAGTTAGGGCCTCAGCTACTTAGTTTGCTACAAAGAAAGTCTTATCAGTCTTAGCTCACCCACAGAAAATGCCATCTGCCACTCTTACCACTCCTCCTTTAAGCAACAGAAAATGAAAGTTCTTAAGCAGGAGTGCCGGGAAAACAAGCAAGAGGGTGTCTTACGGTGTGGCTCCACCATCATCATTGCTTCCTTCTCGGACATCACGAGCTGGCAGAACTGGTCCCCAACGTTAGCCAGGATGTATTTTGAGGTTTCTAGGTCTATCCCTTCTGCTAGGGAGGAAGAGGGAATCCACAGGTTCATGGCATCAGGGTCACTTTGCTGGGGACTCAGAAATCCCTCCACACGGAGCACCCCCTTCCGAGTGAAGATCAACCTGAGATAGGAAGGTAGATAATCAAATACATGGTAAACAGCAGTAGCCATGCAAACTGATACACACCTAAAACCCTAGGAGCTAAAAACATTAGGTGGGACTTAAGAGCAATCAGCATGCCCTAAGTATTTTTACCCTGGAGGGCATCTGGCTGGCTCGGCTGGAAGGGCATCCAACTCTTTACCTTGGGGTTTCGAGTTCAATGCCCAAACTGGATGCAGACATACTTAAAGAAACAAAAAATTCCACCCTATTTGAGCAACACAGTATGCATTCTCTTCACTATCAGAAAGACCTGTGAACACTTACTATGTCTGCATTCTTTAAAAAACGGATCCTGGGGGTGCCTGGGTGGCTCAGGCATTAAGTGTCTGCCTTCGGCTCAGGTCATGATCCCAGGGTTCTGGGATGGAGCCCCACATCGGGCTCCCTGCTCAGTAGGAAGCCTGCTTCTCCCTCCCCCACTCCCCCTGCTTGCGTTCCTTCTTTCGCTGTCAAATAAATAAAAAAAATCTTAAAAAGAAAAATAAATAAGTTCATAAAGCAGGGTATTTTTTTTTTTTTAAGATTTTATTTATTTATTTGACAGACAGAGATCACAGGTAGGCAGAGAGGCAGGCAGAGAGAGAGGAAGGAAAGCAGGTTTCCTGCCAAGCAGAGAGCCCAATGTGGGGCTCGATCCCAGGACACTGGGACCACGACCGGAGCCCAAGGCAGAGGCTTTAACCCACTGAGCCACCCAGGTGCCCCAAAGCAGGGTACTTTAAAAAATAAAAATAAATAAAAATAAAAATAAAAAGCTGTCCTCAGGGGACGCCTGGGTGGCTCAGTCAGTCAAGCGTCTGTCTTTGGCTCAGGTCATGACTGGGATCCAGTCCCACATCCGGCTCCTTGTTCAGCTGGGAAACTGCTTCTCCCTCTGCCTACTGCTCTCTCTGCTTGTGCTCACTCTTGCTCTCTTTCTCTCTGACAAATAAGTAAATAAAACCTTTATTAAAAAAAAAAAAAAGGCTGTCCTCATAAATGCCCTGCAGTTTCTCGATCTATCTGCCTGTTCGACATGTGTACCCACATCACTGACCATGACCAGAGGAAAACAGCCATGTTCACTATCACACTTGAAATTCATGTCTACCTAAGTCAGGTGAGCCCTTCATGTTGCCTCCCAGTCACAATAGTTTCCTGGTGCACTCTCTCTTAGATGCTTGTTTCATATCCTCACATTTCTTTTCTAACCTCTAGTATAATTTCCCCCATGAGGACCTTGCCATGTATTCCACTGAGAAAATACAAAGAACCAGAAGAGATGTCCCACAAGTTCCCCCACTATACTACCAAGCCTTCCTGCAACTGTGTTCATGTTCCTCCATCTGACCTGCTGCTGCTAGGAATGAACTAGGTCCCAGCCAAGACTCATCTCTCCACCTATGCTCTACAACCTATCCTCTTGCATAGGCATCACATCACATATTCTCTTTTCTACATCATCTAGTTTCCTCCCTACTGAATTACTCTGGTATTTAAACTTGCTATCTCAAAAATCCTCTCAATCCCACACCCTCCTCTATTTATCTGTTTGTAAGAGCAACATTTCTTGAGAGTTGTCTAAACTGTCAATAGTTCCTCTTCTCTTTTATTTTCTCTTCATCTGCTCCTATCAGGCTTCCCCCACTGACATACCAAAACTGTTTTGACAAGGTCATTTGCCCCCTTAAATCCAATGGTCATTTTCTTTTCAGTCCTTATCTAACCTGACTCAATCCCCAGTATTTGCCACAGTTCATTATTCCTTCCTGGAAATATTTTCTTCACTTGCCTTCCAGGACACCTTACTGGCTGTTCTTTCTCAACCTCCTTTACCAGCTCCTCCTCATCTTTCTAGTCTCTCAATATTGCAGAACTCCAGGATTGGTCCTAGGAATGTTTCTCCTAACTACACCTGGACTCCTCAAGCAGGCACACAGCTTTATTTATTTATTTTTTAAGTATGTATGTATGTATGTATGTATGTACGTACGTACGTATTTATTTGACAGAGCACAAGCAGGAGGAGTGGAAGAGGGAGAAGAAGGTTCCCCACACCAAGCAGGGAGCCCGATTCGGGGCTTGATCCCAGGATCTTGGGATCATGACCTGAGCTGAAGGCAGACGCTTAACCAACTGAGCCACCCAGGAGCCCAGACACACAGCTTTAAATACCCAGTGACATTAAAATTTTTAACCTCCTGCCTGGACTTTTCCCCTCAATTCAGGAGTTAAGTTTCCAGCTGCCCTTTCAACATCTTCATCTAGGAATCTAACAGGCATCTCAAATTTAAAAAGTCCAAATTAAAGTTCTCATTTTCTTCCCCAAACCTGCTCTTCCCTGAGAAATTTCCCTATTAGTAAATGGCAACCCCATTCTTCCAGTTTTTAGGTCAAAAGCTGTAGAATCATCTTTGACTTCATTCCTTCTTTCATACTCCTCATCTAACCCATCAGAAAATCATGAGTTCTCCCTTCAAAATATATTCTTTCTTTTCTTTTTTAGGATTTTATTTATTTATTTTACAAACAGAGAGCAAAAGCAGGGGGAGCAGCAGGCAGAGGTAGAGAAGAACCGACTGAGCCACCGAGGGACCCACTCAAGATATATCCTTAATCCAACCAGACTCATCACTTCCATAAGCAGGCCACCATCACTTCCCACCTGGATAATTCCAACAGCCTCCTTACTTCTCCGTATTTCTGCCTTTGCCTCAATATAATCTATTCTCAAGAAGACAATTACAATGATCCTTTAAAACATTCCTCAGTGTCACTCATCAGCTCAAACCTTCAGTGACTTCTCTTTCAGCACAAAAGCCAAGGCCCTTAGAGTATTCTTTTAAAATATGGACAGATGGGGCACCTGGGTCACTCAGTTGTTTGCCTTCAGCTCAGGTCAAGTCCCTGAGCAGGCTCCTTGCTCAGATAGGAAGCCTGCTTCTTCCTCCCCCATGCCCCTTCCTTGTGTTCCCTCTCTCACTGTCACTCTCTCTGTCAAATAAATAAATAAAATCTTAAAAAAAGAAAAAATATGGACCCACTGTTAACTTTATGACCTCAAATCCCCCATCCCCACTCTATCTTTTTGCCACCCTAGCTCCACAAACATACCAGGAATATTCCAGCCTTGGGACAGTTAGCTGCTCTTGTGCCTTCTACCTGGAATACTTGTCTCCCAGGAAAATGTGCAAACTACTCCTTCGCCTCCTTGAGGTCTTTACTCAAACCTCAGTTTCCAAAATCATCCTATTTAAACTATAGCTTCTCTTAAACTCCCCTTACTTCAATCCTCTTCTGTCTTTATTTTTCTCACAGTTACTATCAGCTAGCATGCCATATATTTAGTCTTTTTTCCTTATTTATTGTCTGCCTCCTCAGCAACCTCTTAAGGGCTGGATCTTTATGGTTTTATATGCTATTTAGCCCTCAGTGTCCACAACAATGTCTGGCACATGGTTAAGTGCTTAGTAAATATTTGCTGAGTGAATTCATACTACGTGGATAAATCATTTGGATTTATTTATTTATTTTATTTTATTATTATTATTATTTTTTCATTTGGATTTATTTTAAAAATGAAGAACTTCTGGGGTGCCTGGGTGGCTCAGTGGGTTAAGCCTCTGCCTTTGGCTCAGGTCATGATCCCAGGGTCCTGGGATTCAGGGCTCCCTGCTCAGCGGGGAATCTGCTTCTCCCTCCCCCACTCCCCCTACTTGTGTTCTCTCTCTTGCTGTCTCTCTCTCTGTCAAATAAATAAAATCTTCAGAAGAAATTAGAAGAAGAATGTCTACGTTTATCAAGCAGAATAAAAGTGACTAAAAGCATTTGTTCGGTAAAAGCAGGGGACATTCCCAGGATTTGTCAGTTATCTCTATTTCAAGAACACTTCCCATTATCTCCTAATCTTCCTTCTTCCTCTCTCAAAGAGTCAAGTTATTTTTTTTTTTAAGATTTTATTTATTTACTTGACAGAGAGGAATCACAAGTAGGCAGATAGAGGGGGAAGCAGGCTCTCTGCTTCGCAGAGAGCCCGATGTGGGGCTCGATCCCAGGACTCTGGGATCATGACCTGAGCTGAAGGCAGAGGCTTAACCACAGAGCCACCCAGGTGCCCCTCAAGTTACTTTAGTACCAAAAAGGAGTAAGTGGTCAAGCACATATATACCACAACACGCATCCTTCTGCTTATACCACTGGTTTCAAATGGAACCCAAGTTAGGAATAAGCTCAGGGGCCAGCAGCTCAGACTGTTCAGCTTCAATTCCCTTGGGACAAAGCCACGAGTCACTTCACAATCCAAGCACCTGAGTGGCTCCTATGGCAGAGCAAAGACCCCAGCTAAGACCCCAGAGCCAAGGGGTTAAGGAAAACAAAGAAAAGATGTGAGATTCAGAGAAAGAGTGGGAAATGGAAACGGGAAAGGAGACATAGACGGGTTTGTGTACCTCCGGAAGTGAAAGAAGCGGCAGGCCACAGTGGAATCATCTTGCTCCTGTTCTTTAAACTTCCGATACCGCTCCAGGCGGCACTCCCGACACTTGTGCAGGTGAGGGGCTACATTGATGCAGGACCCATCCTGCAGGAAGGGCTCTCCAGACTGCTTCAGCTTCTTCACCTTGCTCACATCTTTCAGCACTGATTGGCCAACTGTGGAAAGGGGAAGGGGGAGAAACAGCTGACCATGACTGGTATTGATGAGACCCAATAACATGATCTTCCTGGGGCTGCATTCTTGTCCTGACCTGGCTCATTCTTCCTTGCCGTGGCTGGGCTAGTGCCTACTGGGTCCATCCTTGACAGAAAGGGAGGGATCAAAGAGGCTTAACTGGAAGCTAAGGACGATGGAGAGAATTTGTGGGAAGTGTCCCATTACCAGGAAACAGCTCTGGCATGCGTGAGGAAAACCCAACAAAGCAGAAGGTAGCCACTTGCCTCTAGCCTCTGGGGATACAACTATTCTACTAACAACTCTTGTACTCCCATTAGGATACCAATTATTAATGACAACAGTTACTTTTCACCATTCACCTTTCTTAGATACTTGCCCGTATGTAATTCTGGACCATAACCTCACAGCTTCGGAGTTAATGGCTTTTGGAAGAGGTGTTAAAACCTTATATGTGTAACAGAGAGAAGCAAATCTGAGGGGTGATTCTTTTTGCTAAAGTAATTCTATGAAAGGCTGTACTCAGTATCTCCTCTAAATTAAAGAGGATGGGCCAAAGAGAAAAATAGATGAGAAAAACACCAGGAAAGAGCTCCTGAGCAAAAGGAGTATCAAGGGTCCTCTTCTGTGGGATTATCATTACACAGGTAGATATCCCTCTTTAGTAACGCTGCTGGGTTAGATGCAATCCTGCCCTGAACCATAAGGTTGGATGAGGGGCCTCTGCTGGGTCCTTCTGGCTATTTTATTCCACATGATTATAGAACTTCCCATCAAAGGAAGGGCTTCTGCTGCCAAGGAGCACAACAGGTGGGCATTCAAGGCCAGTGCCAGAGCCAAGGCAATGGATAACCCCAGCAAGATCACCTTTCAGGGGGGCGGTCCGCGGTCGGCCCTTTGGGGCCTGCTTCCCTTTGCCTTTGCCCAGCAATAGCTCAGCACTTCGCTCCCCATTGGGGCCCAACTTCCCCATTAGGTGCTCTGGAATCCCCTTCAGGCCGGTCTTGGCCTGCAGCTGCTCCTCAGAATCACTCAAATCTGACAGGTCACTGTTGGTACTGGAGTCCGAGTCCTGTCTGCAAGCCAAGCTTCGCTCATCCAGTGAGAACCTTTTCACAGCTTCAAAAGGAGCTTTGTTCTCCTGTGAAAAATCTGCTGGGGAGGACAGAAAGCTGCCTGAGTGCCTGCCAAAGACGTTACTAAAGGTTTTGAGGAGGGGATTGTCCTGCTGCCCAGGCCCCACAGTTGGCCTCTCCTCTGTGGGGCTGGAGGAGAGAGTAGGCATCTCAATGGGCTGGGTGAGGCTGCTGGTGGGCGAGCTGGAGCGGCCATTCCCCATGGCAGAGAGGCTTGGACCTCCAGTGGTAAGAGCTGAGCTCAGAACACCAGACACCAGTTTAGAGGAGTCAGTTGTGATGAAGAGGGTTTTCTTCTTTGCTAAGGATGCCGAATCTGCAGAGGAGCCAGCCTCAGGCCAGCTGGCTGCGGCTTTAGAGGTGACTGTGGTAGCAGAGGAAGAGCTACCTGATGCCTGAGATGCAAAGCTGCTGAAAGGGCTATGTTCAACTTTCTCCACAAATGCAAGGAAAGGGTTAGAGGGCTCTTCTCGGGATAGTTTAGGGGGCTGTAAAAATAGATTTTCATGACTCTCTGGGATGCGGGGATTTAGGAGGCTCCGTGGGAAGGCTGGCGTGAGGGTGGGCATGGACTCTGTAGGCATCTTCCGATCCACAGAGCTGCCAGCCTTAGAGCCTGATTTAGTGTCTGCTCCAAGAGTGGATCTGCCTTTACACAGGCTCTCAAGGCTTTGTTTGAATGAGTCTCGACTGGAGGAATCATCAGCCAAACTCTCTGAAACAGTAGTGAAGTAGTTACTAGTGGGTAAGGTTTGGGACATGCACTGAAAAAACAAGTTTTTGGAGAGATCAGAGTCTTTCTGAGACTCTGGTGCAGAGCTACAGCCAAAAGAGAAGCCCAAAGGTTTGTTCTCTGTGGCTAGAACCCCATTGGACTGGCTCCTTCCACTTCCAAAAGTCAAAGGTTGTGATGAACTTGGGAGAGATGCTCCAAATCCAGAAGAGGCCAGAACGGTATTTCTTGAATTCTAAAAAGAGGATAGCCAGAGTTAGTGATGCTGCTTTCTCTTGACAGCCCTGTTATCTGTTTTCTGGACTTAGGCAAATGTTTCTTGTGGGTCCAATCAACTTTTCTTTCCTACAATTCCATGAAAACTGCTCTTAAAACTACATCTCACCAGCATTAAGGAAGAAACCTGCCACAGACCACATAGAGGGCATCTTTAACACAGAGAGCTCTTAGAGATAGCAGGATGTCATTCATCCTACCACTCCCTTGGTTGTTAGCCAACTGGCTGTCATAGCACCAGGAGGCTGTGTAGGCTTCTTAGTTTCTATTTGGAAATGAAAACTCTACCAGGACCTGGAGAAAAGGGTTCCTGAACAGACAGACAGAGCTTTTACTAAGAAATGAATTTAGGGGCCCTGTAATATTAATCCACTTCAATGACCTCAGCTATTGTCAAAGTTTTGATTCATTTAAAAGTTCTGATTCATTTAACTACCTGCCCATCTTACAAAAGTGACTTCCGTCCCATGACAAGCCCACTGCACATTAAGGAAAAAATGATCTTTATTAGTCTGAAACTCCCCAAGATGGATTGTTTTAGAATCTGGTCATTTATTTATGAGTCCAAATCAACCTAAAATTTGAATATCTGTTTCAATTAAAGTTAGACTTAAAGACATTAAATTATAGAAAGCACACTCATGGGGAGCCTCGGTGGCTCAGTCAGTTAGCCATCCCACTCTTGATCTTGGCTCAGGTCTTGATCTCAGGGCTGTGAGTTCAAGCCCTGCACTGGGCTCCATGCTGGGCATGGAGCCTACATTAAAAAAAAAAAAAAGGAAGAAGAAGAGCACACTCATCACTGAACCCTTATGTTATCATTAGGATCTAACAAGCCTCCAAACAGAAGAACTGCAGATACTCATACACCCACCAAACGTTAAGTACTCAGCCTAACAAACTGAAGAATGAAAAAACACTCCTTTTTTTCACCTTGAAAATGTTAACTTCTGCATGTGAATAAAAGGTGTGTGTGTGTAAAGAAGAGCAGGATCCCTTTCATATACACATCCAGGTCTGAACACTTAAAATAAACTTTCAGGTAGTAGAGGATGCTATCTCTAGACATTCATTTTATTTTATTTATTTTTATTTTTTATTTTTTTTTAAAGATTTTATTTATTCATTTGACAGACAGAGATCACAAGTAGGCAGAGAGGCAGACAGAGAGAGGGGAAGAAGCAGGCTCCCTGCCGAGCAGAGAGCCGGATTCAGGGCTTGATCCCAGGACCCTGGGATCATGACCTGAGCTGAAGGCAGAGGCTTTAACCCACTGAGCCACCCAGGCGCCCCTCTAGACATTCATTTTAAAACATTGGTAACAAAAATTATTCCAGGACTGCTTAACAGGTATCAGGCTTGCTTCTAGGATGATGAAAAATTTTGGAACTAGAAAGTGCTTTCGGTTGCACAACACTGTGGATGTACTAAATACCATGTATTGTAACACTTTAAATAGTTAAAATGGTAAATTTAATGGTTACTTTTCCACAATTCAAAAAATTATTCCAGATAAAGGAAATGGCTATTGTCCAAAAAGGGGGAGGGGTGTTATACTTAAGGTTTTTTTTTTTTT
>ML095554.1:0-40540 GCA_003697995.1 Taxidea taxus jeffersonii
GTGTGTGTGTGTGTGTGTGTTTAATTACAAAAAATATCTGGGGTCAGTTCCTTACATTATTATACCAATCTCATGTTAACCAATTCAATAATATTTTTAAAAGCCTGTATCTGGGGGTGCCTGGGTGGCTCAGTGGGTTAAAGACTCTGCCTTCGGCTCAGGTCATGGTCTCAGGGTCCTGGGATCGAGCCCCACATCGGGCTCTCTGCTCAGCAGGGAGCCTGCTTCTCCTCTCTCTCTCTGTCTGCCTCTCTGCCTACTTGTTACCTCTGTCTGTCAAATAAATAAATAAAATCTTTAAAAAAAAATTTCCAACATTAAAAAAAAAAAGCCTGTATCTTCTCAAAGAAATTTGTTTTTTTGTTTTTTGGGTTTTTTTTACTAAATTGTGAGCACATGAGTAGCTCTATCTTCAGGTAACACCATTTTGTAGAATTCAATTTACCAAAAGAATTTAGCTGGAATGTAAAAATCACTTATTCCATATTTATTGATAAATATATCATACTTTTTAAAATGTTTCCAATAAGAACTTAGGAATTGTCATGCAAGGTTCAGATTATTCTATATACCACCAAAACTTTATGGAGTCTCAATGGACACCATAGGGACATCCAAAAGGGATTTTAGAGGAAATCTGATGAGAGGAGGCATGATTCTTCCCCTGTGTCATTTTTATAAGTAAAAGATGTAGTCTTAAAAACACTAGCTTACCATTCTTCAATAATGGGGCTGTAGTACATGGATTATCAATGCCTTAAAAAAATGTACATCTGTACCACTTCTTCTAATGTTGCAGAAAGCTCTCGCTGCCGTTTTTACAAAAGATGATGGATCAGTTTGTTTTCTTCAGACACAAGCCTTGGGAAATGTATGGCTAGAATGAGCAAAAATTTGAGAAAGTATAGGGAGGGTAACAAAATCCATGAATAAAACCATATGGCATTACAAAGTACAGGTAGGGAGACCCAGTTCTAAGGAGGGTGGTGAGAAGGCAAGGGTGGGGAGGGGGTTGGATCTAGGAGGCACCGCAAAATTGTACAGTTTCTAACCTCATCACATGTTTGTAGGCTGATACTTTAGAGTGTAAGAGCATGAGTGAATTGAATTAAATTAGGAAGTACTGATACAGATCCTTAATTAATACCATAATATTCATTATTTGTCTAGTATCTCTCATGGTATCATCAACTCCCTAAAGATATGTAATGATATTTTGCAATTTATCAGATATTATGTATCTTTTTACCAATTGTATAATGGATTCATAAAATTTATTGCATGTCAATGATGTAAGAAAAATAGTATAAATGCTCTGACATTTTTGCAAGACAGAGAACACAAGCATTACAACAATTCTTATGGATTGCCTACAACTGGGGTTAAAGCAAAACACTCCTTTTGAAAATAACTCATTTAGCATCACATTAATAGTCATATTATAAGAAGAATGGTGTCCAAATAATTTTCAGGAAAGGGCACTCTTGTGTCATTAGGGAAGTGCCCTTTTTAAGTGTCAAACCATTATAGTTAGCAACTGTCACTAAGAAGGTAGCCATCTGTCACTATTTATTGTCTAAAGAAACATTCACTGACATTGCTTAAGTGAACTCTGTTAGCATTTTTCATTCTCGTTTAGTTATTATGTCTACAAGTGGCCATTTGCATAAAAACCCACTGGCAAAGTCTAACAAAGAATTTATAAAATTACCTTTTATTTCAAGCACTATTTAGTTTTTTTTTTAATGAAAAAGGAAGCAAGAGCTATAAGAAGTAATTTTTTTCTCATCAGCAATATTGCCTAGTTTATGACCATGAATATCAAACATCAGTAAATGACAAGTCAATAAGTTTTACCATTTGTAGCTACTAAAATCCATCACCAAATCTGAGAAAAATCTGTGTGTATTCCTTCACTATACAGTACCATCAAGAAATACTCTAAGTTAGGAATAATATTAGCAAGTAGAGAAAAGGAGAGAAATATGTAATTATAGGTATAACCCTAACTTTAATATTCTAAACGGACTTTTTAAGATGACTATAAAATATTCAATTATTTCCTTTTAATTATAGGATCCAAAATGGTTCATTTCTTTGCCTTGAGTACTTCTTTTTTTTCATTTGGAAGTCATTTGCCTTTCATTCTATTCATCTTTCCCAATTTTATACCCTTAAGATAAATTTTAGACATATAACAAATTGCTCGTTAAATAGTTGGCCTTGTCAAACTGATAGGCAGGAAGGGAAAAAAATTGCTCACTTCTAAAGGTCCATTTACTTATTAATGACAGGGTAGGTTACTATATTTTCTATGTGTGAATTACTTCATCCAATGCTGAGAGCCTGGTGAAGAGAAGTGGGATGAAAGCTAAGCTTTTGAAATGCCACTTTATAAACATTTCTATGACATTGATCACATTTGTTATAGAAATGGTTTTGGAATATATAACTTTTATTTTACAAAGAGCCTGGAGGAAGGCAAAACAGCAGATCTAGTAAGCAACCTTCCTGTGGGTGAAACATTACTGGAAAATCTGTTCCATTACTTATAACCTATAAGGTTTTGGGCAAGACACATTATCTTCCTGAACTTTAGCTCTCTGAAAATAACTATTTGATGGCATTATTTTGAGGATAAATACTACTTAGAGTAGCTACCACAGTTAGCTTTACATAATTGGTAGCTATTATTATTATTATCCCTATCAGTAGTGACACAAATATTGGGTGATGTTCATAAATTATAGTCATCTAATGGACAATATTGCATATAACCAAGAGTTCATATATAGTTTTGTTCTTTTTGTTATGAAGCTTATCATTTTATGTATTAAAAGGAATCTTGTATATTTGTCTTCACATTTTATAATTGATTTTTTATTTGTGTAATTTTTTTGTTAATTGATCCATTTTTGAAGATTTAGGGATCATTCACTAATTTCTTAACAGTGCTCTTTTTGGGGATAGGGCACATAACTTAATGAATTCATAGTCACTGGTGTGTCTTTTCCTGTCTAGTATCAACATGATAAATAACTTATAAAAAAAAAAAAAACTTATAAAAAAAAACAAAATAATCCAACTAGATGACAAGTGATCTCCCAGCATTCACTATGAATCCTGACTAATCACTATTTTCCTATGCAGAAAAGACTAGCGGATTTTGTCACCTATCTGCTTAGATCCCTTCAGTGATTCTCACTGACTATAGGAACCAGAACAAAATGTTGAAGTCCAAGACTCAACCTGACTCCTTCTTAACATAATGCCAGCCACATTGTCTTTCTTCCCACTTCTCAAAAATCATCATGCTCCCTCCTGCCACAAAGATTTTCACATGCTGTCCCCTATGACTGAAATGTTGTTAGAGTCTCTTCATGTTGCTCCCTCACATTCATTTTCAGATACTGACTTAGACATTATTTCCTCCACAAAGCCATCACCATCTACCACGCTCAACTCCAGAAGCTTTCCCTCTCATAGTATCTCCATCAGAAAAAAAAAAAAAAAAAAAAAAAAAAAAACAAAACAGAAAGAAAGAAAGAAAAAAAGACACAAAACAATTAGATTTCCATTAAATAAGACATGCATGTGAGTGTGTATGTGTATATATATAAATTTAAAATTTTCTAGTATCTATATTTTCAGTTAGGAGTTCTATACTTAGGATAATATGTCAAGATGAATTTGGATTTTTTTTAAAAGAATTTATTTAGGAGAGAGTACGTGCACACACAAGCAGAGGTGTGGGGGATGGGGGGTGGAGGGAGCAGAGGGAGAAGCAGAGAGAGAAGCAGATTCCATGTTGCGCAGGGAGCCTGATGGGGGGCTGGATCCCAGGTCCCTGAGAACATGACCTAAGCTGAAGGCAGACGCTTACCACCCAGGTGCCCTGAATTTGGATTATTTAACTACAACCAGCATCTGTCCTGCTTTTGAAAACAAAATCTATCTTTTCAACAAATGGTGTTGGGAAAATTGGACAGCCGCATGCAGAAAAATGAAATTGGACCATTTCCTTAACCACACACGAAAATAGACTCAAAATGGATGAAAGACATCAACGTGAGAAAGGAATCCATCAAAATCCTTGAGGAGAACACAGGCAGCAACCTTTTCGACCTCAGCCGCAGCAACTTCTTCCTAGGAACATTGCAAAAGGCAAGGAAAGCAAGGGCAAAAATGAACTACTGGGACTTCATCAAGATCAAAAGCTTTTGCACAGCAAAGGAAACAGTCAACAAAACCAAAAGACAACTGACAGAATGGGAGAAGATATTTGCAAGTGACATATCAGATAAAGGGCTAGTATCCAAAATCTATAAAGAGCTTAGCAAACTCAACAACCAAAGAACAAATAATCCAATCAAGAAATGGGCAGAGGACATGAACAGACATTTCTGCAAAGAAAACATCCAGATGGCCAACAGACACATGAAAAAGTGCTCCAGGGACGCCTGGGTGGCTCAGTTGGTTAAGCAGCTGCCTTCAGCTCAGGTCATGATCCCAGCGTCCTGGGATCGAGTCCCACATCGGGCTCCTTGCTCAGCAGGGAGCCTGCTTCTCCCTCTGCCTCTGCCTGCCACTCTGTCTGCCTGTGCTCGCTCCCGCTCTCTCTCTGACAAATAAATAAATAAAATCTTGAAAAAAAAAAAAAGTGCTCCACATCACTGGGCATCAGGGAAATACAAATCGAAACCACAGTGCAATACCACCTCACACCAGTCAGAATGGCTAAAATGAACAAGTCAGGAAAAGACAGATGCTGGCGAGGATGTGGAGAAAGGGGAACCCTCCTACACTGTTGGTGGGAATGCAAGCTGGTGCAACCACTCTGGAAAACAGCATGGAGGTTCCTCAAAAAATTGAAAATAGAGCTACCTTATGACCCAGCAATTGCCCTACTGGGTATTTACCCTAAAGATACAAACGTAGTGACCCGAAGGGGCACGTGTACCCGAATGTTTATAGCAGCAATGTTCACAACAGCCAAGTTATGGAAAGAACCTTGATGTCCATCAACAGATGAATGGATAAAGAAGAAGTGGTATATATATACAATGGAATACTATGCAGCCATCAAAAGAAATGAAATCTTACCATTTGTGACGACATGGATGGAACTAGAGGGTATTATACTTAGCGAAATAAGTGAATCGGAGAAAGACAACTATCATATGATCTCCCTGATATGAGGAAGTGGAAATGAAATGGGGGTGGGGGCTAAGGGGGTAGGAAAAGAATAAATGAAACAAGATGGGATTGGGAGGAAGACAAACCAAAGGAGACTCTTAATGTCATAAAACAAACTGAGAGGGGTGGGGGGAGAAGGGGGTTGGGAGAGGGGGGTGGGGTTACATTATATGTTTAAATAAAAAAAATAAATTTAATTAAAAAAAGAAGGAAGACAATGCTAGGATCTTGAGCTAGGAATGGATTCTTCAACAGCAACGAAAAAAATTTTAAAAAGGAAATCATATAACCTTGACTACACTAAATTTGTGTATTTGCATGGCAAAAGACAGTATAAAATTATAAATCAAGTGTAAGATCATAGGATTATATTTGCAAAATACTTCACAAACACAGACAAAATACTTCACAAACACAAACTGAGGGGGGTGGGGGGGTTGGGAGAGGGTGGGGGGGTTACATTATATGTTTAAATAAAAATAAAAATTAAAAAACAAAAAACAAAAAACAAAATCTATCTTTAAGAATACCTCTCTTATAACAGACCACCCAGAAGTTCTATTCTTAGATATCTAGCTAAGGTCAATGAAAACATATGTCTACACAAAGATTTGCACAATAATATTCATAGCAGCTCTATGCAAAATGTCTACCTATGTAAATGGAAACAAAAAACAGGATATCCATAGGAAAGAATACTCTTTGGCAATAAAAGGGAATGAAGTAGTGATACATGCAATGACAATGATGCACATTAAAAACATTATGCTAAGTGAAAAAATCCAAACACAGGAGACTACGTATTTTAAGATCCCATTCATATGAAATGTCCAGAAAAGACAAATTTATAGAAACAGAAAGTAGATTAGTGATTGCCTGGGGTTAGGGCTGATAATGAGGAATAACTGTAAAGGAGCACAGGGATCTTACTGGAGGGATTAGAATGTTCTAAAGCCAGTTTATGGTGATGGTACCATCACTTAGTAAAGCTATTAAATGAACAATGCTAAATAGGTATAAAAATTAAAAAGTTAAGGAAAAATAGTGAGACTAATGCAATGCATGCAAAGTGTTTTGAATATGTCACACAGAGTAAAAAGTCAATTAACCTTGGCTAATGGTATTTTAAAAAAACAAACCTACTGTTCATATGTGCATACCAGCTTTGCCACTAAATGTCAAGATCTGATAAAAACAAATGCTACTTCTTCAAGCTCTCTATTTAATTCCTCATCACAAACGTCTTTCTTACATACCATGCAGTGAAATATAAAGATTAAGACATTAAAATATCTTGAAGGAGAGAAGATAAGACATATTCATTTAACCGAACACAAAACAGTGTATGATTGGGACCAGGAGCGTGGTTATGCTTTTCATTTTTTTTTGACCCCTCAAAGCATCAGCTAAGACTAAATTGGAGCAATATTCTATTTGAACTAATCCTTCTAATACATATGTAGGTACATACACAGCTATGTACATATATTTGTTCATTCATACACATCTCTGTTCACTCACTAACCATATTCATGACACTCTCAACAAAACTCATAAATGTTGGTGTCTTTTTTTAAAAAATACTTTATTTATTTATTTGACAGACAGAGATCACGAGTAGGCAGAGAGGCAGGCAGAGAGGGAGGAGGAAGCAGGCTCCCCGCAGAGCAGAGAGCCTGATGTGGGGCTCGATCCAAGCTGAAGGCAGAGGCTTTAACCCCCTGAGCCACCCAGGCACCCAATATTGGTGTCTTTAATATTAATGTAGATAATTCTTTTATGACCCTGGCTTCTCTGTCTCTGGACCTCCTTTCCTTCCATGAGCTTCTTCTCAGCCAGCCATTCTATGATCATACAGGAATTTAGCCAATACCAGTATATGCAAGCTCATCCCTCAATATAGGATTTTCAAGCATTTTGCTCTGAAGATTATTCCCTCCAGTAACCTGACTTCAAGAATTCTTTGACCTTCGAAGGGCCAACAATCTATTAATGTTCCTCGGTTTTTGCTTTTCCTACCCCTCTAAATCTACTCTAGTATTCTTACCTTCCACATTACTCAGATTAGATTTCACATACATTAATGACAAACACCTTACCTGCACACTCAGTGTGATCTCCTTTTTTCTTTTATTAACTTCTTAACTTAAACTTTAATTTCTTTGAAGGCTGCATAACCTGAGAAATATGAACATGCTCGAAAATGTCACCAGATTAAGGATAGAAATCGAAGGTTTAGTCTCTAGTGTACAGTGTTCAAGTATTATAACACGATCATTTTGATTTTTACTTGCTTTCCCCCAGGGGTAACTGGTTTCAGGTTCTGATGTGCATTATCTAAAAGACTGCCAGTACCATATAAGTATTTTGCTAAAATCTGAGAAACTAGCTAAATATATTTGTTTCTTGACATCTAGTATGCAGCCAACAATGAGTTAGTTCCATCTGCTTTAGGCTTGTGCTGCATAATGAATGTCATTCAGTGACAGCTGAATTCTGTTGTGCTGATTATCTCAAACCTCAATTTTATGGCAAGGCAGACTGCCTCTCTCGTTTACCTTTATATGCCTGATAGAATGTATAATTACAGTTGGGATTAGCCTAATCCATTCTCTACCTAATGAGCTGAACTAATATTAAACCCAAAATGGAAAGGAATTCAGCATATTTTAACTCTTCTTCACTCCGGAATGATTTCATTTTTACAGCTTCACTTAGCTTGATCCATTACCACCCTCCCTTTCATTCTGGCACATATTCCAAATTAATTCATTTCATAATCTCATGAGTTGAAGTCAGTGGCATTTGACCTGGAAATAAAAATGTTATGATTATTAAACCACAGGAAGGCAAATGGCAATTTGAATTTCAGTATTTGCATTATAATGTACATGTAGAAAGAACATTTTGATAATAATGATTTATCTTTGGATGAAGCAGTTTCTCTAAAGGAGATTGAATAAAAAGTCAGAGATGGTTGAAACAGATTACCTTTTATTATTTATATCAAAACTCATAACATATTCCTCTATGAATTTTACAGTAAAAACCATATAAAAAAGAATAAATATGTAATGTACTTATGTTAAGATGTATCTCTTTTTTTCTGGTGTACCCTTATCTTACAGAATATGATTCTGATAGGTAAAAAGGAGAAATCAGAAACTGATCACATAGAAAGCATTTAGATTCTGGAAGCAAACCAGAAAATGTCTATTTAATGAACATGTATAATGTGTAAAGTGATCATCTAAGCATGGCAGCAATGACACTACTATATTTGTTTCTTGTTCCAAATAAGCTTTGAGCTAGTTGTGCAGATAAGATGAGACATACAGAAAATTCAGGTTAATATAATAGAAGATGCAAAGAACTTAAACAGATAACATAAAAGAAAACACTACATCATAAATGAATAATCTATACATTAGGTTAGACTCTTTAAGAATCACCTTCCTGCAGAATACCATTTACATATTCTGATGATAAAACTACTCAAGAGGACTAAAGAATGGACAAAACAAAAACAAAAACAAAATAGAGGAAAGGGAAGTGCATTGAAGAAAATTTCTGGGTAATAAGGCTTCTTGCCTGAGGGTATGCCCTCATTTTTGTGAGGTTACTAGATCTAAAGAAGAAGATGGCAGTGCAACTGGCTAAGGAGTCAGAAGACAGAGCTGGGATGTGCCAGAACAATTGCAAAGTGATGGAGAAATCTGGAAGGAAAGAGACACAAAAGGAAGAGTCATAAAATATGCATATGAATTCTGCTTATATTCTTGGATAGTGTCTGAACACAGCAGGGCATGGGGAACATACAAGAGCTGATATGACATGGGGAACATACAAGAGCTGAAGGAAATGAACAGTTTCAGCTCCTGCCCATGGTGGAGGTAGGGGTTGAGGAGTGTGGTATGGGCAGTAATAGAGATGGGATTCAAGTGATTCACATTAACTTCCAACAAGAACAAAAATAAGAGAGTGATCAGAACCCAGAATCCCTACATCTCATCCAGGATGTGCACTATATAATAAAATTGTCCCAAATCTGTGTGAAAACAGAGAAATATGACTCAAAAGAAAAAACCCTACATGTATGTGTACATTAATATATAAATATCATTTGCATTTGTATCCACTAGCAATGAAAAATGAAAAAAACAATCATTTACAATAATATTTTAAAGTTACAGTATCATTTAAAATACCAAACAATGAAATTTTTTTCTGAACAATTAATTTAATCTGCTTTCAATCATGAAAACAACAAAATATGGAGAAAAATTAATGAAGACTTGAATAAATAAAGAGAGATATTGATATTGCCAAACTGTCAAGTCTCCTCAAATTGATATATAAAGTAAATTCAATCAGAATAATAATACAAGCAGGGTATGTTTTGTAAAAATCAATTATGTTGAATCTAAAATGAATTTAGAGGACTAAAATAGAGAATCTAAATAAAATTTTAGAGGACTAAAAATATACTTATAAAAGATAACTTATACTACCTGACTTTAAGACTAAATATAAAGTTATGGTAATCCTTGCATAATGATAGATAATAGTTCAGTGCAATAGAATAGGGAGTGCAGAAAGATGCCCCCACTTATACAAGTAACAGATATCTGACCCAGGCATGCACACATGCACATGTGTGTGTGTGCATGCACACATGTGCTCACACACATACTAAAGGGAAAAGGAAAGTCTGTCCAACAAATGGTGCTGGAATACCTAGAATATGGAAAATTAGCTTTGACCCGGGATGCCTGGGTGGCTCAGTTGGTTGAGCAGCTGCCTTCGGCTCAGGTCATGATCCCAGCGTCCTGGGATCGAGTCCCACATCGGGCTCCTTGCTCGGCAGTGAGCCTGCTTCTCCCTCTGCCTCTGCCTGCCTCTCTGTCTGCCTGTGCTCGCTCTCTCTCTCTCTCTCTCTGGCAAATAAATAAATAAAATCTTTAAAAAAAAAATTAGCTTTGACCCTTACTTCACAACCTACATAAAATTAAGATGGACCGTAGAGCTAATCCTAAAAAAGCTAAACATAAATTTTCAAGAAGAAAACAGTAACTTTGAGTAAGCAAGGCTTTCCTAGCCAAACAGAAAAAATCTGTTATGGAATAGATAAAAAATTATACTTTAGGTTTCATCAAAATTTAAACTTTTGCTCATCAAAAGACACAATTAAGAAAGTTATTTGGTAAGCCAAAAACCTAGAGAAATTATTTGCAAATTACATGTATGACAAACTATTGGTGTCCACAATACATAAAGAATTTCCCAAACTCAACAATAAAAAGAAAACAATTGAAAAAAATAGGCAAAAAAAAATTAAATGGGTACATCACAATTAAATATACATAAATAGTGGCTAAAATGAAAAAGACTGACATCACCAATATTGGAAAGGATGTGAAGAAACTGAAGAAAATGAAATGCACTGTTTTTTGGCTTATAAAATAACAACTATTTAAAAGACTATGAGGAAGTTTCTAATAAAGTTAATCATACACATACACTATAATAGAGCAATAAAAATTCTAAGCTCTTCTAAAAGAATTTTTTTTTAAGATTTTATTTATTTATTTGACAGACAGAGATCACAAGCAGGCAGAGAGGCAGGCAGAGAGAGGAGGAAGCAGGCTCCCTGCTGAGCAGAGAGCCTGATGTGGGGCTCCATCCCAGGGCCCTGGGATCATGACCTGAGCCAAAGGCAGAGGCTTTAACCCACTGAGCCACCCAGGCGCCCCCTAAAAGAATTTTTTAAAATATCCACTAAAAGTTTTGTGCAAGAATGCTAAAGAGGCTTTATTCATAATAGCCCAAAACTGGATGTAATCCAATGTCCACCAACAGGAGAATGGTTAAAAAAACTTGTGATGTATCATACAAAGGTACACAACACAACAAAAAGAAGTGAATTACTGATACACTCAATATCATGGACATTATAATGAACAAAAAGATCTGAATACAAAAAAGTTATATGCTATGTAACTTTATTTATATAAGGTTGTAGAACAGAAAAAAAGAATTCATTGGGAAAAATTTCAGAAAAATGGCTGTTAGGGCTGTGTGGAGCAGCCAGGAAAGGGGCATGAGGAAAATTTATGGGATGATGGAAATATTATACACTTGGATGGAGATGTAGGCTTCACAACAGTACACAAGTGTATGCATTTTTCAAAATATATAAAATCTCACAGTTAAGATTTTTGCATTTCAGAGTATGTAAATTTCAACACACACACAAATAATGACAAAAATATTGAGCTAAATTTGGGAATCATACTTTTCACAGTTGTATGGGTTAGCAATTCTGAAACTATTTTACATGGGCTTGAGAAAATGGATTAACATACTGAAGATACTGGGAGCATATGCAGCTTTCCACAGAGTTTTTCTAATGTCTACTCACACTATCAGTGTACAACAGTTCTCATTGTTCAATAACCTCATCAAAACTAGGTATTTCTTATTTTTGTATTCTATTCTGAATTTTTAGCCCCTACCCCACCTTTGGTCAGGAGACTGTGTAGAATAGAACTCACATAGAGCACAGAGCTTAGAACAGATCTGCCTAGAATATGTCAGCATGTAAGTGATAACTAGCAGAAAAATTAGTAAGTTTCAATGAGAAAGAGCTACTAACAGACTAGAGGGACAAACAGGAAGAACAACATGATAGAGACTAAGTGAAAAAAAGAGTGTAAGGAAGAACTGACCACTAGCGTAGAAGCAAGACAAGTCTCATAAATTAACAAAGGGAAAGTGTTCATTCGATTCGGTGTTTAGAAAGTCAGTCTCATCAGTTAGATGAGAGTACTGATTGAGAGAGAATGTGTGGGGAGATGGAAGGTATGTTCGGTTTAAGTGGATTGCCATGAATTGAGGAAATAATGAAATGTGTGGCTGTAACAGATATAAAGAGAAGAACAGAGATAGATGATAACTGAAAGAAGGATTTGGAACCAAGACTTTTTTTTCCAATTTTTTAAGGATGTGTTCACTTGTTTACATTAAGATAAAAAGTCAAAAAGGGATACAGATTTAAAAAGAGTTAAATAGAATAAAAATGAATTTTGTGAACTATTGAAGGAAATACAAGCTAGATGACAGTTTGGGGCTAAGAGTAACAATGCCTAAGGTGAAATTATGATGGCTAACACTTATTTAGCACTTAAGATATTCCAGGCACTACTATAACTATGTTACTTATAATTCTTAATGTAACTAGATGGAAAAGTACTGTTATCTTGATCATATAGATAAGGAAACAAAAACAGAGTCATGCATGAACCTGCATGAATCACACAGCTAGGGAATTAGAATCAGGGTCCAAAACCACACAATATGTCTTTGGAAGGCAAGTTTTTTTTTTTTTTAAAGATTTTATTTATTTATTTGACAGAGAGAGAGAGAGAGAGAGAAAGTACAAGCAGGGGGTGTGGCAGAGCAGAGGGCCTGACGTGGGACTCTAATGACCTGAGTTGAAGGCAGACGCTCTATCAACTGAGCACCCCGGAAGGCAAGTTTTTAATCACTACTCCACACTGCCCTGGGATGGAAGGTAAAAGTAAAATATATGAATTGTTGGTAAAGCTTGATCCTCATTTGATGTAGATTAAGTCCAGATTCAGATCGAACAATTCAATTGTTATTCAAGACCTCTATCCAAGATTTGACCTCTGTATGTTTTATAATATATTGCTATATAATCATTTTTTTTGTAACATGGCTCCATGAAATATATTTATCAGAGAAGGATTCCCTGCTTTTAACATGAGAAATCTCTTCAAATGTTAATAAAAACATTGTACATTATTTTTGATATTTAATGAACCTCCATACTGTTTTCCAAAGTGGCTGAACCAATTTACATTTCCATGAACAGTGCACAACGATTCCCTTTTCTCTACATCCTTGCCAACATTTGTAGTCTCTTATCTTTTAGATGATAGCCATTCTAACAGGTGTGAAGCTTTGATTCTGATTTTTTATTTCTTTCATTATGGTTTTGTGATTTTCCTTTCCCTGATTAGTGATGTTGAACATCTTTTCATGTGTCTATTGGCCATTTGGATGCCTGCTGTGGCAAACTGTCTATTCAGTTCTTCTGTGCATTTTTAATTGGACTTTGGGGTTTTTGTTATTCAGTTGTATGAATAGTTTATATATTTTAGATATTAATCCCTTATCTGATACATAGTTTTAGCAATCCCACTTCTGGGAATATATCCAAAGGAAATGAAAACAAGTATTGAAAACATCTGCACTCCCATGTTCACTGCAGCATTATTCACAATAGCCAAGATATAGAAACAACCTCCATGTCCCTCAATGGATAAAAGGATAAAGAAAATGTCAGACACACACACACACAGGAATATTATTCAGTCATGAGAAAGATGGAAATCCTGCCATTTGCAATAACGTGGGTGGCTATTGAGGACATTTTGCTAAGTGGGATGTCAGACAGAGAAAGACACATACTGTATGATATCAATTATATGAGGAATCTTAAAAAAACCTTGAATTTGTAAAAACAGAGAGTAGAGGGGTGGTTGTCAGAGGCTGGGAGGTGGGGTAGCTGGGGAGACATTGTTTAAGGGTGCAAACTTGGAACTAGTAGGTAAATAAATTCTGGAAAGCTAATGTACAACATAGTGATTATAGTCATTGTTACTAGAGTATAAACTTAAAAGTTTATGATGTTAGATCTTCATTGTTCTCACTACAAAAAATGATAATTATGTGATGTGATAGAGGTGCTAGCTAATGCTATGGTGGTAATTAATTGAAATATATAGATGTGTCAAATCACATTTGTACACCTTAAATTTACACAATGTTATTTGTTGATTATATCTCAATAAAACACTTACATATATACATACCATTATACACGAACAAGTAAGTGCCTCTCATATGGGTACTGAGGTAGATTTTAACTTTTTGTTTATTAAGATATCTTTTATTTTTCACATTGCTGATTTGAAATGAAATACTGCTAGTTTATTAAAGAAAAATATGCTTAAGGTAGTATACAAATAAGATTACTACACAATAAATAGAATTAAAGTGTATAGCTAAAATTATTACATAATCAAATAAAAATTGAAGTAATGCAGTTTCTTCTTTGGTGTTTCTAAATATCTCTTTTTACGTTATTAACAACAGGAGACAGACCCATGCAACAATTGTGATGGAAATATATGACTTTCAATTTATTACAGAGGTCACTTTTGCATAATACAATTTTGTTAATAGAATAAAATGGTCCTTATTCCAAAGAACTTTTTGAAATCTGCCATTAAAGAACCAAGGAAAATAATTCCTTCTTTAAAAAAAAAATTTTTTTTAAAGATTTATTTATTTGACAGAGAGAGAGAGAAAGAGATAGATCACAAGTAGGCAGAGAGGCAGGCAGAGAGAGAGAGGAGGAAGCAGGCTTCCTGCTGAGCAGAGAGCCCGATGTGGGGCTCGATCCCAGGACCCTGAGATCATGACCTGAGCTGAAGGCAGAGGCTTATCCCACTGAGCCACCCAGGTGCCCCTAAAATTTTTTAATTAAGATTTTGTTTATTTATCTGACACACAGAGAGAGAGCACAAGCACAGGGAGCAGCAGAGGCAGAGGGAGAGGGAAAAGTATGTTCCCTACTTAGCAGGGAGCCCAATGCCGGGCTTGATCCCAGGACCCTGAGATCATGACCTGAGCTGAAGGCAGATGCTTAACCAACTGAGCCACCCAGGTGCCCCAAAATAATTCCTTCTTGATTAAGATCTGGTGTGTTCTCTAACATTCTGTTTTCAACTTTTTTCTACTTTCCATTTGTTTGGACAATTCATTTGATAAGGTCATATTCTCAGGTCATACTCAAATCGAATCTCTGCCATGATTTCCAAATCTGGCTATTTCCAAACCCACTGCTTAGGATTCTGAATCAAACTCAACACCAACCTGCCAGGTTGATCACATTCTTTATTTGAGGAAGACTTATAAATCAGACTCTGCAATATTTGTTCCATTGCAATGATTTTAGTAAAATAGTTTTCTTTTCAGTATCCATAGTTATCTCATTCTGAATGTTCTAGTTTTCCTGTGTGCCTACTGGGCACTGTGTAGTTTGTACTATGCACAATCTAGTCAGTCTAAATAACTTTATTACTCTTCCATAGAAGTTACTCCATAACTTGTCATTACACTCCTTCATCAATTCATTAAGCAAATATTATTGAAGGTCTACTGTGTTCCTAGGGCATGTCCTCATGGAGCTTGCATTCTAATCGAATGGCTGCCCAGAAGAATTTTCTGCAATTATGGTAATGTTCTGTAATGTCTGCAGTGTTCAATATGATAGATAGTAACCACATGTGGCTATTGAGCTTGAACATGACTAGTGCTACTGAATCATTTTTAAAAAATTTTTATTGAAATTTAATTAATTAAAATTTATATTTAAATTTTAAACCACATGTGGTTACTGGAGCTATACTAAACTATGCAGAGTATAAAAGTGGATAAGTTTTATGAAGCAAATATAAAATGGGGTGCGTGGCTGGCTCAGTTGGTACAGCACATGACTCTTGATCCTCGGGTCGTGGATTTGAGTCCCACATTGGACACAGAGTTTACTTAAAACAAAATAAAACAATAAAATACTTAAAACCTTTTAAAAAGGGAAAAAAAATAAAATGAAATAAGAACAGGATAAGGAGAGTGCAATGGTGATATGGTTCAAAGTGAAATTAGAATTGTAAACAAGGGACACCTGGGTGGCTCATTCGGTTAAGTGTCTGCCTTTGGCTAAGGTCCTGATCTCAGAGTCCTGGGATGGAGTTCTGCATTGGACTACTTGCTCAGCAGGGAGCCTGCTTCTCCCTCTGCCTGCCACTCCCCTTGCTTGTGTTCTCTCTCTCACAAATAAATAAATAAAATCTTAAAAAAAAAAAGGAATTGTAACAGAGATGGTTATAGTATATTGAAAAGGTGACAACTGACATGACAAGGATCTAAAAGAGGGAGAGAGTTGGCCATGACAAAATCTAGGATGAAACAATTTATGCATGTTTCATGAAAAAATTCCTTTTGGTGAATTTGTCTCCAGCATGTTGAAGGAAAATCTGCATCCCTGTATCTTCAATTCACTGAATCTATGTGTTTTTCAAAACAAATCCCTTCTTGCTTACTTTATTTTCAAAATAGCAATCCCTTCAAATATTTGAAGAGTACGTACTTATCATGCCTACAATGTTGTGTACCCCCTACTAAATTTTCTAATGATATATTTGTTGGTCTATTTATTTAGTATTTTAATTCAAAAAAATATATTTTTTTTATTTAAGTCTCTCTCCTCCACAAAGGGGTAGCCTATAGGTAATGCATGTGAGAAAACAAGTTCACAATACATTAAAATAAGAACCATTCTCTATCTAAAAGAAGGTCATGATAAAGTTAAATATCAAATAACAGATCTTGGAATTCTAGAAATTTGGACAATTTGAATTCCGAATTTAAAGCAGTGAATTTGCCTCCAAAATTCTTAGAACCTCTGAGACAAAAGTAGTGGAAAGTTATAGTGTTTGTTTAGTACAAGAAAGGAAAATGTAGTCACCAGTTTCCTTAAATAAAGAAATACTTTTCTTGTCTCCGGGGAAAAAAAAAGTTTTTAAAAATTTTTAAGTAATCTTTATACCCAGTCCGTGAATTCAGGAGTGACCCCATAAGAATGGTTCTCCCTTCTTAATGTCTTCAATTAGTCTGGCACACCCAGATAATCAGAATAGTTTCATCTGGTCAAAATCCTCAGTATAATCATATTTGCAAAACCCTTCTTGCCATGTACGGAAACATATACACAAAGGGTCCTGTCTTTGTTTATCTTTAAAACTCTTCTTGCCTAATCATTCACATTTACTCGACTACATTAAATTGAATCAGTTTGTCCAGTTTTATGAAAAAACCTTGGTGTGATCGTGATTTTAACGATCATTTTGAGAAAACCTGGCAAGTTTTTGATATTTAATTTTTCCAGGAATGAAGGACAATGGCTTTCCACTTTTAAGGTCTTCCTTTAGGTTTTCCAGTAATATTTCATTGCTTTCTCAATGAAGACTTACTAATTATAATCTCTTAATATATAGAAAAGTGTGTATGTAATCTTTAATAAGCTCTTTTTTTAACCTTTTAAAACTTCTTTAAATGATTCTTAACTGTCTATAGTAAAACCTATCTATAGTTCTTGCTTTATAAAGCAAAGTTAATCCACAGATGATACATAAAAGCTTGTCAACGGATTCTTTTGTATCTTACTCAGGATACAAACACACTTTGTAATTTATAAATGCCCATACTTCTTTTAAAAAACGTTTAAATCTATTTTTTATCATGCCTTATTGTAATCATCATCACTACCAGTCTGTTGGAGAATAAGAGACGAGGTATGCTTACAATATTTGTGACTTAGACAAAAATGAACCTAACACTTCACATTCCTTACAATCTTCTCATTGAAATCTCTCATCACGTTAAGGGACAAAGGGGTACACAGATGTCCAGTACCAAGAGAAAAAGACTATCCAGGACTTTTTGGCTTTCTTCCCAGAAGTCATTCTTTCCTTCTCCACAAAATCTCATTTGTTTGTGTTTATTTTTTTAAAAGAATAGGCAGCTACAGTTTTAGGTAATGTGGGACTGGCTTCAGACTTCAGGGGTTCACTGAAGAAAGTGAATTATTATGGTCTCTTTTTTTCCCCACCACTTATGATTTAGATTTGGTTTTCTGACCCAGTCTTGGCGTATGAAACCACCTGAGTGGCTTTAAGATAAGATTTGCCAGTCTTTTGTTTCAGCATTATGTTAACCAGTGTCCCTTTACAAAAAGCACAAACCTCCCAAAGTTTAGTTGTTCTTCAAAGCTTTCAAATATCAGTTTTTGTTTTTCACCCAAATTTATACTTATCCTCAATGGAAAGTTTGGTCTGACACAAATTACTCCATTATATCTGGAGGCCAATGTTTGTGCATAACAATTTTAATATGTCTACACACTAAAAATCAAAAGAAACTTCTATTTCAGTTTTATTATTTAAATGTAATTTGTGTAATTTTACTTGTTTTAAAGGCAAACAAAAATAATTTATAAACAAAGTGAACACATCCTTGAAACAAACAACATTAAGTGTTGAAAAATAAATTAACACCTGTAGAAAATGTGTTAAAGATAATAAAATTGCACTTCTCAAAGGATAAAATATATGTGCCTAGTAAGAGAATGCAATTCAAGTTTGTTAGAAATTATAAGAATCTGAAATTAAATTTGTTACTTTTTTAAATGTGTGGATTATGAGACTGTAAACAAGAATAATACTACAGACTCGTGTGGATAGAATCACAGAAATATTTCTCTTTATTGTCAGTGGTTGTAGAGCTACACAGAATGTGACTTGAAAGTATTTTTTAATGAACCAAGAGTTTCAGTTAGGTGACTACTTTAATAACATCATTTCTCTTTTTAGATTGTATCCTAAGTAAATAATAGGAGTTGCAGGCTATGTATAAACACACAAAGATACACTTAAACATACTTCAACAGAAAAACAGTTCAATATGAATAGACTGATATAAAAGAATATTAGACATTACAATATTTTTAGTATGTGTAATATTGCTCATTTTCTTCATTTATGACATCTTTTTTTTAAGATTTTATTTTTAAATAATCTGTACACCCAATATGGGACTCAAACTCACAACCCCAAGATCAAGAGTCACCCACTCCACCGACTGAGCCAGCTAGGCACTCCTATACCATCTTTGAACTGAAGCAAGTTATTTACCCTCCTTTTCTCAATGTCCTCATATGTAAATGAGAATATTGGTAACATACACCTCAGGGGATTTGTTGTATAGATTACAAATGCTCATCACATTGCTTATCACACAACAGGCCCCTTAGAAGTGTTATCTAATATATATTATTATACATTGAGATAGCACAAGTACTTGAGGGGGGGGACAGTTAGTAATCCCTTATTCCTTGTACTAAAAAGCCACTTTCATTCTTAGAACTTTTGAAGCTTAACAACACCAACAAGCATAAATAATCTAGATAATCTATAGTATAGATCATTCCTTCTCAAACTTCAATGAGTATATGTTTTTTTTTTAAAGATTTTATTTATTTATTTGTCAGAGAGGGTGAGCATAGGCAGACAGAGTGGCAGGCAGAGGCAAAGGGAGAAGCAGGCTCCCCACTGAGCAAGGAGCCCGATGTGGGACTTGATCCCAGGACATTGGGATCATGACCTGAGCCAAAGGCAGCCGCTTAACCAACTGAGCCACCCAGGCATCCCTTCAATGAGTATATGAATCACCTGGGATCTTGTTAAGCTGCAGATTTTGATTTACTAGCTCTGGTTTAGAACCTGGATTTTTAATAAACTCCCAGGTAATGATGATTCAACTGGCCCATGCAACACACTTTGAGTAGTGAGAACATAGGCAAGTGGCAAGCAAACAAAGGCCCTCAGACCAAATTCAGTCTGCTATTTATTTCTGTTAATAAAGTTTTATTGGAACACATTATGCACTTATCTGTTTCCATATTGTTTATGGATGCTTTCATAAGATAGAAAGGCAGAGTTGAGCCAGTGAGACAAAGTTCACATGGTCCACAAAACCTAAAATATTTACTTTCTGGCCTTTAATAGAGAGTTTGCTGACTTTGGTATAGACAACATGTTTTATTAGTATGTTTTATATTAAGAGAATATAGAATATATATAATAGAATATATTACAATAAGAAAGTCATATTTTGTAAGAATTCTAAAATATAAAAGCAAGAATTAATGAATATTAACCATAAATTACTAACAGAAATTTGGAACTTTTCACTCCTTCTCTCAATACTATATCTTCTAGGGGTGCCTCCTGGGTGGCTCAGTGGGTTAAGCCTCTGCCTTAGGCTCAGGTCATGATCTCAGGGTTCTGGGATCGAGGCCCACATTGGGCTCTCTGCTCCGCAGGGAGCCTGCTTCCCCCTCTCTCTGCCTGCCTCTGTGCCTACTTGTGATCTCTGTCAAATAAATAAATAAAATCTTTTAAAAAAAATACAATATCTTCTGTCTTGGGATGCTTGGGTGGTTCAGTTGGTTAAGCATGAGCCTTCATCTCAGGTCATGATCCCAGAGTCTTGGGATCGAGTCCCACGTTGCGCTCCTTGTGCAGTGGGGAGCCTGCTTCTCCCTCTCCCTCTGTCCCTCCGTCTGCTTGTACTCCCTCACTCTCCCTGACAAACCAATAAATAAAATCTTAAAAAACAACAACAACAAAAAACTTGTAGTCTTATCAGCCCAGTTGTATGTATAAAAACCCATGGATTAAAGTGGAAAATAATGTATTGTTTCTGCCAAGTCCACCGAGATCATCTTTTTTTTATTTTATTATTTTGTTTTTTTAATGTAATCTCCATTCCCAATGTGGGGCTCAAACTCACCACCTCGAGATCGAGAGTCACATGCTCTACTGACTGAGCCAACCTTAGCGTCCCTCCACAAAGACCGTCTTAAGGAAAATGGAGGCTGGGGAGAATCATAAAGTAAAATGTTCAAAAGATGCAACTTCTCACTAATAAATCTCTTAAATACTGATTAGGTCTGTAGGTCAGACGTAGTCGACCAAATTACTAAGGCACTGATAGCTTGAAAAGTGTTTCTACATGACAGTCAACATCCTATTATAGAACAACATCCAGAAAAACCATGGCAAGTCCATCTCTATAAAAGGTATTTGCATGGGGTGCCTGGGTGGCTCAGTGGGTTAAAGCTGCTGCCTTCGGCTCGGGTCATGATCCCAGGGTCGTGGGATCGAGCCCCATATCGGGCTCTCTGCTCTGCAGACAGCCTGCTTCCTCCTCTCTCTCTCTGCCTCTCTGCCTACTTGTGATCTCTGTCTGTCAAATAAATAAATAAAATCTTAAAAAAAAAAAAAAAGGTATTTGCAGTTTCAGAGAATATTACCTGCTCAAATGGCTACATACACCAAGTCACATTCTTTTTTTTTTTTCAGATTTTATTTATTTATTATGACAGAGAGAAAAATCACAAGTACACAGAGAGGCAGGCAGAGGGAGAGGGGGGAAGCAGGCTCCCTGCCGAGCAGAGAGCCCAATGTGGGGCTTGATCCCAGGACCCTGAGACCATGACCTGAGCCGAAGGCAGAGGCTTAACCCACTGAGCGACTCAGGTGCCCACTAAGTAACATTCTTGATTTTGGATGAGGCTTCTAAAAAAATGCTTGCCTTTCCAGGAGAGATAATAAGTTGAAGATAAAAACTTCAAGTTTATGACTCAAAGTAGATTAAGGAAAGAAGGAATGAGTTACTATGGATATGGGAGTTCAGCAATGATCTCTCCAAGTTTGCAAAGACCAGACTAGGTATTCTCATCTTATATGCATGCATTTTTAAATATTTATGCATATGGTATTGGATTATGTATGTCATGCTTCTTCTTACCTTTTTTTTGCACACAGTACTCATTATATTTTAAGATCCATATAGCTTTCTCTGTATCTCATTTGCTGCCTCAAACTGCTGCATATTCAGGATGTGTTATCAATATATTTCCTACCAACTATCTCAATTATGAATACCCAGACTGCCTTCACTTCTCTATCTCCAGAGAAAAATATCATAATAAAAATCCTTATGAAGGTACTCATATAGTCCTTTGAATATAGTAAGTTTTCTGTAAACAGCCATTGAATTCTAGTTTTTTTTTAAAATTCTGTGTGTTTGAAGAGTATTCAAGTATTTTGAAATATTGATATATTGTTAAATGATAATGTGTTTAACCTAACAGCATATAAAGTATATGTTTTACATGCACATATGGATGTGTGCGTATGTGTGTGTGTGTGTGTGTGTGTATGTAGGAATGAATATATGCAATAATATAATTAAATGGATAAACATGGACTTTTTCTTCTTTTCTTCTTGACTATCTATATGTTCCAGTTATTTCTGCAGTAAATGTGCTATTTGTAAATAAATAAAAGAAATAATCAGGATATTAACAAAAGACGGCGCGCTCTATGTGCATGTCATTGCTGGTAAATGTAAGAATAATACATTAAGTATATTATAATATATAAGCATATATTATGTGCATCCTAAAACTAGAATTAATAAACAAGTTAATCCATATATTTATTTTTTCAATAATTTATCTGTTTATGTACAATATATGTGAATATATGCATATATATATGTGAATGTATGTGTATGTATATGTGTGTGTGTGTGTGTATATATATATATGCTTATGTATATCTGATATGCATGTGTCTATCTATGTGTGAGTAAAATATGTATTTTCTTTAAGGAGTGACCATATCCTTATTCTCAGTTAAGAATAACGGAGCCAGGGGCACCTGGGTGGCTCAGTGGGTTAAGCCGCTGCCTTCAGCTCAGGTCATGATCTCAGGGTCCTGGGATCAAGCCCCGCATCGGGCTCTCTGCTCAGCGGGGAGCCTGCTTCCCCCTCTCTCTCTCTGCCTGCCTCTCTGCCTGCTTGTGATCTCTCTCTCTGTCAAATAAATAAATAAAATCTTAAAAAAAAAAAAGAATAACGGGGCCAAACAGAGAAGGCTGGGTTAAAAAAAACAACAATAACAATGAAACATTGTAAATTTTGAAGACATTTGTTTCACAGGATAGATTGTTTCACAGTTTCACAACTGACCGATCCAGTTGTTCCTTCGTATAACTTACATGCCGCCCACCCTCACTCAAGGAATTACTCTCGCTATATTCATGCCACTGTGACTAGCATGATAGACATGACATAGGGATGCTATGCATGACTCTAGGCAGAAAGAGTTAGGGGTCCCTGGAAAAAGAAAGACAAGACAGAGTTTTCTTCACACAAGAACAATCATTTTAGGTTCTCCACCATATTGTGATCTATGCCTGACTGGTACTTCTTGCTCAAAGCACATTTCTCACAGAACTTCGTGGTATATGTTGAAATTGCAGAATAGACTTTAGTAATTAACGGTTTTAATGGAATAAAATAATGTAAGAGTAAATAGTCACTATCAGACCAGGAAATGGCCTAATTATATCAGGGGCAACAAATCAAGATAAAATTCCCGGTATGGTTAAACACTGACCAGATACACATTCTTGAGTTATCTCTGCAGCATTTAAACCCCGTTGGGCACTCAAATATCTGACCAACTGGATACAGAGAATTGATAATATTGACCCTTGCTGACCCTCCTGACTTTGATAAACCAAGACCTGGACTCTGTCACCTTAAGATGATTTTTGCTCCATTTACACATTGAATTCCCCATTGTGCAAGCCTCTTTATGAATGTGTATACACCCTGAGCTTAAAAATCCCTCAGCTTTGTTGTTCAAGGAGACATTTTGCTTTGGGAAATAGCCCAGGTGCTCTCCTTTACCTGTTGCAAGTAAACACTTCCTTTTCCTATTCTTTCCTTGGTTGTCTTTTGGCTCAATACCCACCAAGAGGCAGACCCATTGTAGGTAATGTTAGTACAGTCACTGTCTTGGGCACTAAATGGGCTCTTTCATATAAAAATTGATATGCCCATTCTGAAAAATTTTCTGTTATATTCCCTTTCCTCCATTTTCCCTCCTCCATCGCTAAAACTCTTCTTATTTGGTTGTTGGATCTTCTGGACTCATTCTCCAGTCTTCGTTGCTTTTATCTGCTAATTCTTATCTCTTGTTCTTCTTGCTCCACTTTCGGAGAAGTGCTCTCAACTTTATTTTTTAGCCCTGTTATTTATTTCTAATGTTGGTTAACCTATCTCCGATTTCCAAGAGCTCTTTTTTATGATCATTTCATCAAAATATTTTAATTCCTCTTCCGTTTATAATATCACAATGAGATTACAAATTATTAAAAAATTATTTTATCTTCTCTATCACTTTTGTTTTTACCAATTTTATTTTATTGTCACTTTTGTTTTGTTTTGTTTTGTTTCAGGTTTTTATAGGTGCTTGTGTTTCATCTTAGAGGATTTTCATGGGTGTTTATAGCCATCTTTGGTTGAAAAGATGACTGTGTGTGTTCAAAGAAGCTTATTTATTGATAGAATTCACAATGCAGTGAATGGGTAGTGAGTTTTAAATTGGGGAAATCTTCAAAATTTCGGAAACTGAAGTTTTATCTCCAGAGTTACTGAGTATCTCTAGCATATAATTCTTCAGGATCTTGCCTGGAGTTCCTAGTTCAAAATATTTACAAAGCTAGACAGTAGGAGGGCAATGGAGTCCTTGTCATTCACTATACAGATGGCCACTGACTGCCTCTGTTCAACCTCATATCTCTCCCCACTGAATTCTGCCAGACAGGAATGACTCCTAACCCTGAAGTAGGAGACACTTTACATCAATTGCTCCAGAAAATAACCCACAGGTTTCCTAACTGGAAGAATGGTCGCCATATGTAGAAGGTCAGAGGGAGATAATTAATGGGTACTTAATTCACTCAGGAGAAAAATTATACATACTATAATTATACATATTAAAATTATACATAACTTAGTTCAAATGGAAGGAAATTACCATTTTAAACCCTTAACTCTGCTGGACATTACATTTTCAATGTCTTTTGTACTTATTTTAAGAATTAATTTAAGTGATTTTTAAATTTCTTTGTCATATTATTACAATTATTTTCTGTATTATTTCTGATTGTATAAACATGCTTATAAAATTATGAGGCAAATTACAACATCATCTTTTTCCTATGTGATCCTTAAAAATTCCTTTTGACATTTACAGGAAGACTATATTATATTCTGTGTTTTTATTTACAGTAGTTCTTGAATCAATAGATTTTTATAGTCACTTTTTGTTTCTGATACAGATCTATTGAGTTATGGCTGCTACATTCTTTTGAAGGTACTATAAAGTAACTGAAACCAGAGGTTTCTAAAAGTCAAATCTGGTATTCTATTACCCCAATCCTGTTATATTAGTCAACAGGGATTCAGTATTCTGGATCTTAACTGAAGTTTTGAGGAATAATAATATCCTAAAATATCATACCAAACTAAATAACTTCCACAAAAGAAGATAAAAAATGATAAAGACCATGATCCTGTTACAAAGAACATCATAAGTATTCAAGCAATGTTTTAAGAGAGTTGATAAGGCAGTAAAATGAAGGAAGACATTTCAGAAGGGGCAGTTTTCTTCATACTCGAGGTGAACAGAGAGTGCGACAGGACATAATGTCTGCTCGGGGATCAGGTGGAGAGAGAGGTAGGAAATACAGAAACACAAGCAGCCTAGAAGTACATGAAAAGTTATTCCCCATGCAAATGTTGAGTAAAACATGGCAGAATTAGGAATGGGCTCTGTGCTGACTGTTCTAGTTTGAGGCAATCTTGTCAATTCATCCCCTTCTTTCGTTATCTTTATCGTCCTTTATTCTGGTTTTTCTTCTGAACTGCCTTGGACCTCACTTCACAGTCTAACAATCTCTTTACAATTCGAAGCATTTAATAAAAATTCTGTAGATAATTCAGTCTTCAAATGAGGAAAAAAAAAAAAAAGTCTCCTGAGGCTTAATGTAACAACCGGAGCTAAAAAAATAAGTTGTGCTGGGTTCAAAAGATGTTTGGCATGAGGTGGCTCAGACTATCCTGGTTTTGAAACTGAAAGTTCCATGTCCCAGGGAACACTTCAGTCCTGGGAAAAGCAGGATAATTGGTCACTCTAGTTTGCAGTATAATTTGACAAAAAAATTTTACGACAAACATGTGGCAAGGCTAACAAATACTATATAGATAACAAGTATCATGGAAGTCATCTAGTTAAAATATCAATAACTTACCTTATCTTATATATATTTTTAAAGATTGTATTTATTTATTTGACAGACAGAGATCACAAGAAGGCAGAGAGGCAGGGAGGGGGAGGGGGGAAGCAGACTCTCTGCCAAGCAGAGAGCCTGATGCGGGGCTCGATCCCAGGACCCTGGGATCATGACCTGAGCTGAAGGCAGCGGCTTTAACCCACAGAGCCACCCAGGCGTCCCTTTTATCTTATATTTTACCTTCATTCTCAAACAGCTTTGGAAGAGAATAATTTGACTTATTTTTGCAGATGAAGAAACTAAGTGACCAACATCACACAGACAGCCATGACCAGCGCTACTGGCTGTGCTGCTCAGGAGTGTTATGTTCCTTATGTCATTCTCATTTCTTTAATTGTCTAACCAGTGGCTCCCAAATTTTGCTGCATGTTAGAATTACCTTCAAGTCATATAAAAATACTGATTCTTGACTCCATCCCAAGACTTTTCAATCTAAACTATGTTGGGTAAGACCTGGTTATCAGAATTTTTAAGAACTTTCCAGATGATTCTAATATGAGCAAGTTTTGGGACTCACTGCTTTAAGATACTAGTGCACAGCTAGTTACACATTAGAATCATCTGGAAAAATATAAAACCTAGCAATGTCTTGACTCTGCCATTGGCTGATCATATCAATGTCTGGGGTTGGTGCCTAAGCATCCATATTTTTAAAAATCTCTTTTAATGATTCCAATGTGTACCAAGGACTGAGAAACACTGCACTATTGGTTTGTAGGTTATCTATTTCTCTAAAAATAAGAAACAACACTTTTTCTTTGTCCTGTTCATATACCTTACCCACAGTATTCTGTTACTCAAAGTGAGTGCTTTTGTGCCCAATTCCAGAGGAGGCCTTAGATTCTCAGAAAGCCATCATTCAATTCAATGCCTTATTCAAATCTACTCAATAATAGTTAACTTACAGAGACTTTAGCCTTGATCACCCAAGCTGGTCAAAAAGTTTCATAGGTTCCTACCACCAAGATCTGAATTGATAAATATCATTTTGTTCAAGCAGAGTTAGAGCTTCCAGATTCAATTCAGTCACTTCATAAAGACATATATTTAGATTTAACTCTCAACAGCTAATGGTGTTTATATATACATTATATATATATATATATAAATTTATATATATATAAAATCTACATGGACTTTGATATTGTGTATCTATAAGAGTTACGAATTATTGTCTTTTAGAGTCCTATTCAGCAGTGAGGAGAAACATAATTGACAGAAAATAGCAGTCTCAGTCCTAGAGATTTTTTTTTTAACTCTTATGGTCTCAGGAGTGTGTGTATATGTGTGTGTTCTTACCGCTAAACTCCTAAGTAGGACTTCCCTGTAACTTAGTTTCTGAAAGTCTCAATTTACTTCAAAATGAAGAAAGAGAAATTCAATTGAAGTTATTTACTATCTTTCCCTTGTTGCCACTTCTCAGTTTGGAAAGCTATATTATTTTTAGCTCTACAATTGGTTATTATCACAATTGTGTTTACTTTTATATCTTTCCTGATAGATTTTTACATATATAGGCAAATGCATCCTAACATTAATTTTTTAAAAATTATAGTGCTAACTCCCAACTCTTGTTTTTTTCATATAACAATATATTGTGGAGGTGCATTTGCTTGGCTCCATTGTTAAGCGTCTGCCTTTGGCTCAGGTCATGATCTCAGGTCCTGGGATCGAGCCCCACATTGGACTCCCTGCTCAACAGGAAGCCTGTTTCTCCCTCTCCTTCTGCTGTTCCCCTGCTTGTATTCCCTCTCTCACTGTCTCTGTCAAATACATAATTAAAATCTTTAAAACAAAACAAAACACCCCCAAAAACAAACAAAAAAACCCAATACATTCTGGAGATCACACCATATGCATAGATAGTTTTCTCTATCCATTAAACAGTATTCCATTGTATGGACAGGTATATCACTGTTTATTAACCAGATTCTTACTGGTGCACATTTAGGTTTTCCCCAACATTTTACTATTATAAAAGAAAATGTAGCAATGGTTAAATAAATATTGACTTCAGACTCTTCAACTTCTTGAACCCGAACTAGACACTGAAACACTTCTACCACAGCCTGCATTCTCAGTTCCAGCTCACAGCCATCTTGGTTCTTTGTTGGATCTAGAGCTAAGATTCTTTGCATTCACTTTCACCTATGCCTGAACTCCTCTGTATTTGGTATGTTTTCCATTTATGTTATGGATTAAGGTTTAGTTGTCTCATGGGCCAATAAAATAAAATAAAAATGGAGTTTATATTTTCATTTCTAGTTCCCACTGCTGTTAGATGATTTCAAAGGATAAGAAAAAAGGAATCTTGGTTTTACACCACCACATTCAAAGCAGAATTTCATGTCACTATAATTTTCAAAATTATATGAAAACCTCATTTGCTTGTTACAGAAATATTAGACAGTAACTGTGTTTTTTAAAGACAGTAACTGTTGATGCTCCATTATGTAGGTGGAGGTAGATGACTGTCCCTATAGAATCTCCATCTCTAAGGGGAACCCTCCTACACTGTTGGTAGGAATGCAAGCTGGTGCAACCACTCTGGAAAACAGCATGGAGGTTCCTCAAAAAATTGAAAATAGAGCTACCTTATGACCCAGCAATTGCACTACTGGGTATTTACCCTAAAGATACAAATGTAGTGATCCAAAGGGGGCATGTGTACCTGAATGTTTATAGCAGCAATGTCCACAATAGCCAAGTTATGGAAAGAACCTAGATGTCCATCAACAGATGAATGGATAAAGAAGGAGTGGTATATATATACAATGGAATACTATGCAGCCATCAAAAGAAATGAAATCTTACCATTTGCGACGACATGGATGGAACTAGAGCTGTATTATGCTTAGCGAAATAAGTCAACTGGAGAAAGACAACTATCACATGATCTCCCTGATATGAGGAAGTGGAGATGCAACGGGGGTGGGGGTTAAGGTGGTAGGAAAAGTAAAAATGAAACAAGATGGGATCGGGAGGGAGACAAACCAAAAGAGACTCTTAATGTCATAAAACAAACTGAGGGGGGTTGGGGGGGAGAGGGGTTGGGAGAGGGTGGTGGGGTTATATTATATGTTTAAATAAAAAAGCTTAAATTAAAAAAAAAAAAAGAATCTCCATCTCTCCCATCTGCACCTCTGTCTTTGATAAAGAATACTTAGTTACAGGTCAATATAAATATAATTGATATTCACACTGATAGTTGATAAGTAACTGAATAAGTAAGAATATAGTTCAGATGAAGGTGGAGGAAGGGAGAGGTAAGCATGTTTTCTTTTGTCTTTGACAATGAGGGTGAGGAAAGGAAGGAAAGAGGTAAAAAATGAAGGAAGAAAGAAACTTAGGTGTGTCAGTGTAATAGGTAAACTTCTTTCTGTGACCCTGACTCCTATCACAAGCTTTGGTGATTCCCATGGGAGCTGTGGGAACTGAGAATAGTAAGGGCCTCTTGAAGACAACTATCTGAGCAGAGGCTGCACCTCCATCCTGAAGTGACCTATGCCAGAGTTCTGTCACCTCCAATCTGTCCTCTTTGACTACTAGCTGCTCAGTTTCCTACATCCTTGGGAAGTGGTGACAAGTTCAAATTGGTTGCAGTGGTACCAAAACAGTCCCTGCAAGATTCACACATCTAATTTCGGCTGCCATGTTTCTCATCAGTTTTCAGTTATGGCTTTCCAACCTTCTGTTTTAGATACATAAAAAGGGGGCACCTGGGCGTCTGCCTTTGGCTGAGGTCATGATACCAGGGTGCTGGGATTAAGCCTGGCTTCAAGCTCCCTGCTCAGCAAGGAGTCTGCTTGTCCTTCTCCTTCTGCCCTTCCCCTCCCCCACACTTGTGTATGCATGCGCATTCTCTCTCTCCCTATATCTCTCACAAATAAATAAAATCTTTAATAAAAATAAAGGTACATAAAAAGTCTTATATGATACCTAATTCATTATATTAACAATTGAGCACTTATCATGTACAAAGAACTGAGTTAGATGTTCAAAAGAAAAAAAAAATAAAACCAGGGCAGGAACACTGGCTGCCTTCAAGAAGGCTACAGCTTCATATTATTTAACAAGCCTAATTATGCCTAATTAAAGGTTAAAAAACAATGTAATTGAAATTCCACTGTAAGTGCCTACTTAGGCAAACTGGTACCCAAGGACACTTGCTACCTGTTCTACCCCCAACAATCTTTAAATCATTGAACCCATGATTATTATTATAGTAAGAACACAGAATAAAGGCCAATAAATGGCTACTTCACACCTGTATTCTCAGCTGAGTTTTAGTATAATATTCCTTATGACAGTAAATGTCAACTCTTACATTTACATTTAATGGGGAGGACCTATCATTCAGTGTACAATTTGAAATGCATGCAAATCTTTTACATTCATCCTGTAGAACAGGGTACATATCTAGCACACTGAATCTGCACTGGTTTAAATTTTTTAATGTTTTTTAGAGGTAATACATTTATAATCTCATCATCATTGAACCATTATGTTTGCAAAAATGTGATTACTTTTTCTGATAAGGTTTGTAAACATAACATACTAGCTCTATTACAATAGCAAAAGAATGTGACATAATGCATTTTTACCTATTTTATACTTTTAGTAATCTATTCACCAACTTATTCATTCATAATTTTTATAAACCAATAGTCAAGAATAATTACTGTCATTTTCAGTTCCTCCTGAACTCTAGACATTCTGCAGGAGACTTGTATTCAGTGTACCATTTTGAGCTTTTAATAATGATATGATGTGAGTATTACTATCATTCTCACTGTACAAATGAGGACAATAAGACTCAGAAAAATTAAGTAACATATCCTCAGTCTCACAGCTGTTGAAATTCTGCACTATGTCCTTTTATTTCATGTAATTATGCATACCATGTTGTTTTTATGCAAACATATACAATTAATCCTTGAACAACACAGGTTTGAACTGTGCAATTCCACTTGTATGTGAATTTTTTTATAAATACACTACAGTACTATAAATGTATTTTCTCTTCCTTATGAGATTTGTAAGAACATTTTCTTTTCTCTAGCTTATTTTATTGAAAGAATACAGTATACAATACATATGACATAGAAAATATGTATTAATTGACTTATTATCAGTAAAGCTTCTGGTCAGCATCAGGCTATTAGTAGTTAAGTTTTGGAAGCATCAAAAGTTACAGGCAAGTTTGTGATTGCACATGGGGTCGGCATCCCTAACCCCCACATTGCTCAAGGGTCAAATGTATATATATAATCACTACTCTATAATTACTTTTTAATTACATTTATTTTTAAAGACTGTATTGTTAATTTTCCATTTCTTTTAAAGTTCTACTTTATATTATTTGTAATAATGCCTTTCAACTTTACTCTTTATAATCAATGCCAGAGTTTTTGTGGTAGTCATTTCCTCTTTAAATGTTATGTGATTAAATCAATAATCTGGTGTAATTTAGTCATCTCAAAGATTTACATTTAAGCTCATACCAATTTTTCAGTTTCCTAAAAAAATGAAAAATATACATTTTATCTATGCATAATTTAACTGAGAAAGTTTAATCTATAATCTATAATTCTCTACCACAAAGGCAAATAATTCCATATGAATAGAAAGTATGCATTTTGGTGAACAACAGCACAGTGTATTTATGTATTGCATTTGCTGTTGTAAATTTTCTTTGGCTTTTTAATCATGCACAGAAGTGAGCCTCAGTGTTTAAGGATGCAACGCACTGGAAATAGTTTTAGGGAACAAATAATTAGCCTTTTGGAAGTGTGTGTTCATTTCACACAGCAATCTGTTCCTTCATCTCCTCCTCCTTCCTGTTTTGAAGGCAATCGTGTGTGTTACGTGCACCATCTGCAGCCTTACTGACAGGTGCAGGGTCAGTATTATCCCTCCAACCATGGAGTTTAGTGCAAGCTGGAAATTTCACCAAGGCAATTTAGGAGATTTCGAAACCAACCAAACACTGACAGCCTACTTTATCAGTAGATGGGAATGCTTGTTAGAAATGCTCATAATTGTGCTTTCAAGACCACATATACATAGGCTTATCTGGTTTAGGCCATTATCCAACAACAGACCCACATCAATAATGCATCTTTTTACTACACATAGATTAGAAATTATATAAAGAGAAAATCTGGCAACATATCATATATTTAGTAACACAAATTATTCGATTAGAGTAACATGGCCGACATTTTGATACTTCTTTACTAAGGCCCATATAGTCCTTACTCCACTGGGATCACATGTCCTGATAAGTTAGGACAGAAACAGTCTCTATGAACCTATTTAGAGTTGTCAAGAGGTGAGGGGATATATTTGGGAGACCCAAATAGGAAATCACCATCTCTCTTTGGCTTCACATAATACATAAATATTTGCTTATATAAATCAGTTATATTATTAATGAAATCAACATTTGTGAGTTGATCTAGGTGGTCAGCTATCATTTCTGAGATCAATGTAGTTAACCCTAACAACATTCTTGAGATTTCATATACTTCATCAAAAGCACTTAGTAATCACACTGAAAAAGATCTATGTTTTAGGGGCAGTCTCATATTAATATTTTTTGAGATAATGCATTAAAAATGCAAGGCAGTTTATTATTTAAAGATTATATACCCTGTCCCTAATAAAATCTAAATTAACGTTGCCCATCAGCAGGGAGAAGGCAAGATAAATAAAGTTAGAGCCATACCAAAGAATACTAGTCATCAAATTATTAAATAATCTCTGAAATATGGAGATACAGAAAATGTCTAGAACTATATACAAAAAAAATTGTTAGTACTCCTGGAAAGGTCTGAGTTCAGAGACTAGAACTGCCATGGCATAACTGTATTCCCATAACTATCAATGTGTTTCCATATAGACAGATTAATGGTTCATACCATCTATTCTCAAAAGGTTGCTCAGTCAGCAGAGAATAAAGGAAAAATGTTTTCAAAATACTTTTTAAAATGTTTAATTTCAACATATTAAAACTATGATATAATGAAATTAGGAGGGATAGCTTTGCTTTGAGATTCTACTATTCAAAATATGCTGGTCAAAATTTCTCCCCTGGGGACACTGGGGTGGCTTAGTTTGTTGAGTTGCCAACTTTTGATTTTATCACAGTTCACTAACTCAGGGTCCTGGTATCGAGTCCTGCTTTGGGCTCCATGCTCACTGGAGAGTTGGTTTGAGGATTCTCTCTTTCCCTCCTTCTGTCCCCCTATCCCATCTTGCACAAGCATGTGTGTTCTTGCTCTCTAAAAACAAAAATAAATAAATCTTTATAAAACAACAACAAAAAACTCATCCCCTGAATAGTGCTTTGATGAATTCTATCAGTATTTCTTTTGCTACTTCAGCTTTTCTGTGCCTTCATGACAAACCAAGTCATTTTCATTAATATATTCTTTCTATAGATATGTAATAAATTTCTTTTTAAAAATTATTTATTTATTTGAGAGAGAGAAAGAGAGAAAATGTGAATGGGGAGTAGGGGCAAAGGGAGAAGGAGAGAGACTCCTCAAGCAGACTTCTTGTTGAGCATGGAGTCCAACACACAGCTTGATCTCAGGACTCCCAAGATCATGACCTGAATTGAAGTTGGACACCTAACTGACTGAGCCACCCAGGCTCTATATAGAGGGGCACCTGGGTGGCTCAGTGGGTTAAGCCTCTGCCTTCAGCTCAAGTCATGATCTCAGGGTCCTGGGATTGAGCCCCACATCGGGCTCTCTGCTCAGCGGGGCTTGATTCCTCCTCTCTCTGCCTGCCTCTCTGCCTACTTGTGATCTCTCTCTCTCTGTCAAATAAATAAATAAAATCTTTTTTTAAATAAATAAATAAATAAATTTCTATATTGGCAAAGATCATCTCACCCAGAGTATTTTACTGGAATATGCAATAAATATTGTGTTCAAGTGTGAGTATTCATTCAGTTTTAATTACTATATTTTTTCTATTACCACCACATGACTATACTATTATTATACTTTAATGGATTTTCCTTCACTTTATTATCAAGGGGACTTCAGACTTATCTTAAATATCAATCTTTTAGATGATGTTAAAACTTTTCTTTCCAGATTCATGCTAATTAGAATCTGTTGCACTACTCCCTGTGTCAATTTAAGAGTCCTTTTTTTTTTTTTTTTGAGACTAAGGGTAACTTCTATTTCCATATTTATATTTTCTTTAGCTTTTAAATTCTTTGAAATTCATGCATCAATTTTATTCAAAACAGTATTGCTTTAAAACTGGTATTAGGTAGGTATTCCAACTTTTCAAATGCTGGTATTGAGGAAAAACAGATCTCATAGTCCACTGACAGCATATTTATACAGAGTGCCATAGAACTCGTCCATTCTCCTGTTCCCCTAATCTATGGACAGTAGCTATTAAAGCTGATGTTTTAAGGAACACAGAATGACTATATTGACCTTTATCATTTCATATGAAGTCAGAATTTGCCAAATAACTCTAGGGTAAACTTGACCTCAGTGATGTGTCCTAGCAGGTCCTCCATTAATTTTATATCCCTAAAAAATCATATATATGTGATATAAACAATTTTGTGATTTTTCATTCTTTCAGAAAGTATAGGGTAAATAGGTTGTAAAGCCTAGAGAAGAAAGCAATATTCATTCTTGTTCCTCTACTTCATTCTTCTGTGTTTCATGGGACTATGTTTTAGTATCATTTTTCCCTAGTTTTCCTCTAGGTGACTTAACCTCTAGGTTAAGTCAAATATTTACAGATGACTGCAAATAACCACTGCCAGGCAACTTGGTTTTTAGAAGTAATTTGTTAAATAGCCCAACATACTCTGACTTTTTAACCAACTACTTTCATCAAGATTCTTGTCATTAGTTCTTCTTATACAAATTTACATTTGTACATGAAATTACACTCCCTTCCTTCACCATGTATCATAAAATGAAAATGTGTAATTATCTAAAAAAGCATACCTCAAAAAAGGAAAAAGCATTTTGAGACCCTTTGCCCTCAAATTTAAATATGATGGACATTTTTAGTCTTAAATGCAATCAACATTTTAGATCTGTGTTGAAGATTTTTTGTTGTTGTTGCATTTGTAATTTAAGGCTATATCTACTTAACAAAAATTGTCTGAAAAGAAAAAAGCAGTCAAAAATATCACTTGATATTAAGTAGAAAAGGGTGTATGCTGCTAAATATCACATTAGGTCTGTTTTTAGTCATGCTATATAGGTACATATCTGAAATGATATTTTAAAATAATACTTTCCCACTCTAAATTATGATTCTGCTTAAAATAAAAATAGCTATCTTTTCTTGAGTATTATACTAAGTTTTTGCATTATTTATCTTATTTCTACCTAATAATCTAATGTGCTATTATTTCTTTGTGCTGATGGAAGTGCAGATGGAAGGAGAATAAGTGATGGAAAAACAAAGATTTTCTAAAGATTCTCTTAATATAGCATTTTCCAATCTATGTTTTCTCAGGACTCCTTTATACACATAAAAATTACTGAAGACCCCAAAGAGGCATTCATTTTTGTTGGTTACATCTATCAATATTTACCATATTAGTAACTAAAACACAAATTATTTCATTTAAAAAACATTAATAAGCTCTTTACACATTAACCAAAAACATAGCTTATGAAAAATATACTTCCACAAAAAATTTAGTGAAAAGAATGGCTTTTTTTCTTTTTGCACATCTTTTGAATTATTGGCTTAATATAGGATAGCTGGGTTTTCATATCTGCTTCTGTGTCCAATTTGTTGCAATGTCATTTCAGGTAGCCTTTGGAAAACATAGTACACTCATGAGAGAATGAGGTGAAAAGGCAAATAACATCTTAGTATTACTGTGAAAATAGTTTTGACCTCACAGACCACCTGAAAAGGTCTCAGTGGCCCCCAGAGTTTCCCATAGTACACATAGAGAACTGCTAACTTAATAGATTAGATAATGAATCATTCCCAGCTTTATGCTTTGGTTCATGAATTGAGTTGTGAATTTTCCCTACCCTAAACCCTAGGCCACTCAATAATTCTGTGAAGTTTGATAACTGTTTGGACTTGGGGATTATATGAGGGTCTCTTTCATTAGGACTAAATAGTACGGGTAAAACTACATTTGTGACTTTATGTATAACATGTGTTTACAATTCAGGTCTCTATAATTTGGCTTAAGCCATTATTTTTATTTCACTTCGTCTATAAAATTCTTCTGGAGAAGTACTCTGGCATAATGATGAAGATTGTGGAGTTTTGTTCACAACCTAATACATACACAATTATATCATTTTACAGCATAAATGTTAGGAAAAGTTAAATTAAAATGTGTCAGGTAATTTGATGTTCACAAAATAAGAGATAAACTTGCCAAAATTCAGATTTAGACATAACTACATTCCCATTCTTTAATTCACTTTTTAATTTAATTCATGTTTATTGAGCAAGTAATTCATGCCAGGGACAGTTGTAAGTACAATACATATAGAAAGTGAATTAAATAAAGAGTGTGTGTGTGTGCGTGCACATGTATATATATAGAACAATTTAGTCCAAGCTCATATTTATAAAGTCTAAAATCTTTTAATAAAACAGACTCATTGAATTTTGCTCTTTTTAACAACAAAAAAATGAAATGCTTTATAGTATGATATAAAGGGCACTAGAATCTTGAAAAACTCCTGGGATATTTTAAATATTGTGGAAAGTCATTTTTAGGTTATATGTAGAGGACAGGAGTGATCTAATTTAGGTTTTTTAAAAGGTCAGTGTGGTGATTTTGGTAGTGAATGGGTAATAGAGGAGCAAGAACTGAATGTAGGTTGAAAGCTGTTGCAATTGCTCAGGCAAGAACTAATTGGGATTGAAAGTATGATTGTTGTGATACAGCTTATAAGAAGTGACTGGATTCAGCGGATATTTTAAAATAGTCCTAGCCAAATATGTTGATGGATTTTATGGAGTAGGTAGGAAAATAAATTAAGAAAGCCTTCTAAATTAAGGACTACTCCTGAATAACCAGGAAGGTACATATTGGTAGAGCTGCAGATCAAGAAGCTAAAAAGTTGTTATTTGGGACATACTAACTTTAAATTGCCTGTTAGGTAGCTTCATAACATGACTGCCTCTAAAAGCAAATTGATCATTTGCACTTAAATGATGTTTTGATTTGTTATTAATGTAATAAATACTAAAAACTTATTAATTCAATTTCAACACTAGGCCAATTGTATTATTAAAAATAAACTCTTCATTAACTTCCAAAGTTTCCAAAATTCACAAGACACTATTAAGGTATTTTTCTTTAACTATTACCAAAAGGCATGAACACATTCAATGAACCCAGGGTATGCAAGCAATCCATATAAGCAAATGTTTCTTCTCATTTTACAATTAGCATAACTCTCTGAGATCTTTTTGTTTTCAAAGTGTGTCCTTTCCATATTTGATTTTATTTTTTTAAAGATTTTATTTATTTATTTGACAGAGAGAGAGAGAGAGATCACAAGTAGGCAGAGAGGCAGACAGAGAGAGGGGAAGCAGGCTCCCTGCTGAGCACAGAGCTCCATGCAGGGCTTGATCCCCCGACCCTGAGATCATGACCTGTGCTGAAGGCAGAGGCTTAACCCACTGAGCCACCCAGGCACCCCTTCATATTTAATTTTAAAATCAACTTTACAGAAATATGGTTTACATAAAAAAGTCATTAATTTTATGTGTACAATTCAGTGAGTTTTGACATCTGTTTGGTTGTGAGATGACCACCAATATCATAATATAGAACATTTCCATTAGCCCAAAATGTTCTATTGTGATCAGTTGAAGACAATCCCCCCCAAACCATTGGTTTCTGGTACCTATTGATATGCTTTCCATAACTATAATTTTGTCTTTTCTAGAATTTCATATATATGGAGTCAAATGGTGTACTTAAATTTCATTCATATTTGTGTATGTATCAGTTAATCACATCTTATTGCTCCGTAGGATTCTACTGAATAGAAATACCAAAATGCTTTCATATATTTTTTACTATTAATAGAGCTGCCATAAACCTTTAAACACAAATCTTTGGGTACACTTACGTTTTCATTTCTCGTAGGTGCATACTTAGGAATAGGATTGCTGAGTCATTGTGAAATCTATATTTAATTTAATATGAAACTGTCAAACTGTTTTTTAAAGTCGTACAATTTTGCATTCCTATCGGCAATGTATGAAAGGTCCAGTTGTTGTGCATCTTCACCAAAACTTGCTATTATCAGATTTTAAAATTTCAGTCATCTTAGTATGTATAAAATAATGTAAAATTGTGTTTTTAATTTTTTTTTTCTGGTGGAGGGAGTCCTTCAAGTTGAAATGAATAGAGGCCCCCTGTAGCACAAAACCATGTGAAAATATAAGACTCACTGGTAAAAGTAAATACAGAGACAATTATAGAATCCTGTAGTAATGTAACATAGGTGTATAAATCACAAATGAGAAGGGAATCAAAACTTATCATTACAAAAAAATAAATGAAACACAATAGAAAGCAGCAAGACAGGTAGGAACGATAAAAAAAAAGTTACAAGACACACAGAATATAATTAACAAAATGGCACTGGATAGGGAAGAACCTATCAGTAATTACTTTAAATGAAAGTGGGTTAAACTTGCTAATTAAAAGACAGAGATTGGTTGATTGGATTAAGAAAAACAAGAATCAGTTGCATGTTGTATATAGGAGACTCATTTTAGATCTAAGGACACACATACATTGAAAGTGAAAGGAGAGAAAAAGATATGTCATACAAATGGGAACCTAAAGCAAACAGTAGTGGCCATAATTACACCAGACAAAATAGATTTTATGCCAAAACTGTTGTAAGAGACAAAGGACATTATATGGTGATAAAACGGTTAATTAACCAGGAAGAAATAACATTTATAAATATATATGCACCTAAGAATAGAGGTCCCAAATATGTGGAGCAAACCATTCATAGAACTGAAAATAGACAGCAGCATAATAATAGTAGGAGAATTCTATGCCCCTCTTTCACTTATACATAAAACAACCATACAAAAATCGATAAGGTAACAGAGGACTTAATACTCCATCTAACACCAGCAGAATGAATATTCCTAGCAAGTGCAAAAGGGACATTTTCCAAAATAGACCACATATTAGCCACAAAACAAGTCTTAACACATTCAAGAAGATTGAAATCATATAAAGTATCTTCTCTAAGCACAATGGAAAGAAACTAGAAATTGACAGCAGAAGGAAACCTGGAAAATACACAAATATATGGAAATCAAAAAAACTCATTTTTAAATATCTACTGAGTCAAAGAAGAAATTACAAGGGAATTTAGAAAATATCTTGACAAGATGAAAACCAAACCAAACCAAACCAAAACTTATGTGGGATGCAGCAAAAGCATACTATGAGGAAAGTTCACAGGTGTAAATGCTTACAAAAAGAAAGAGAGAGAGAGAGAGAGAAAGATCTCAAATCAACAACCCAACTTTACACCTCAAGAAACTAAAAAAAGATGAACAAACTAAATCTAAAATTACCAGAAAAAAAGGAAGTAATAAACGTTAGAATGGAGATAAGCAAAATAGAGAAAATAAATACAATAGAAAAACTAAAGAAAGCCAAGAATTGTTTTTTTCCTCCAAAGATCAACAAAACTGACTCTTAGCATAACAAAGAAAAAAAGAGAAAAACACAAATAACTAAATTAAGAATAAAAAAGGGGACATTATAACTGATATCACAGAAATATAAAGAATTAGAATAGTATGAAAAACTATATGCCAAAAAAATTAGATAACCTAAAAGAAATGGATAAATTCCTAGAAACATACAACCTACACCAAGCTTGAATCATGAAAAAATAAAGTCAGAGCAGATTTACAAATACTAAGGCAATTGAATCAGTAATCAAATACTTAACAAAGAAAAACTTAGGGCCATATGGTTTCATTGGAGAATTCTAGCAAATATTTAAGGAAGAATTAAGAGTAATCCTTCTCAAACTTTTCCAAAAAATTAGAGAAGAGGACACTCCTACACTAATTCTATGAGGCAGGATTACCCTGATACCAAAACCAGACAAACACAACAAGAAAAGAAAACTATAGACTAATACCCATAATAAATATTGATGCAAAAATCTTCAAGAAAAGAAAAAAAAAACTACCATACTGAATTTGACAGCACATTAAGGCTCATACACCATGATCAAGTGGGATTTATACGGGAGAGGCAAAGATGGTTCAATGTATGAAATGATTAACACCACACCACATTAACAGAATAAAGAAAAAAAATATGATCATCTCAATTGATGCAGAAAAAGCATTTGACAAAATTCAACCCCCTTTCATG